>JARHVA010000500.1:4122500-4275000 GCA_037957365.1 Torreya grandis
TCCACGTGTGCATTACCTCCATGTCATTTGGACATATAGGTTGTTTAGATTATTATGAAACTCGTGCCATGGGGATGGTGATCCAACGGGTAATGTAGTTATGCATAATGTACATTTCACATTTATCAAAAAATAATTGGCCTATTTTTGTATGTGTTTCCATCATGTTAGTTTTTGGGCATGACATTTTAGTATCAAAGCATGGTTAAAACACTGGGAGTTTT
Organism: Torreya grandis; assembly: GCA_037957365.1. Lineage (NCBI taxonomy): Eukaryota > Viridiplantae > Streptophyta > Pinopsida > Cupressales > Taxaceae > Torreya > Torreya grandis. The sequence goes on from JARHVA010000500.1 coordinate 4,122,725, forward strand.
TAGGATCATCTTTTGGTATCACATCTTCCAAAACAAATTGATGTGTGTACTTATTGGGTGTCATTCCTCATTGAGGAGGTAAGAATAACACACATGAATATTTATTTGGACTATGGACTCCTCAGCCAAGTAACAAATGTTTAGATTCTTGTTTTAGTCTCCACACCTAAGAGACCCATGCTAGGATTATCATACATCCACCCATATAGTTGAATAAATTATGTTTAATGAAGGCCTACAATAAGGTTTAACTAGATGTTAGGAATTTAGATGACCACAAGGGCCAAGTGATTATTAGTGAGAAATCAAGCTCTTGTGTGCTAGGTTGATGGGACTTTACCATAATCATTGTCATATGAATTTTTATTTGGATGATTTAGTAGATGGTTTATTTCATAGATTGATCCTAGTTCTTAAGACCATGGATATTGATCTCAATAAAACAATAGTGTGTATTGTATGTCTAGGGTTTAGATGGTCCTTTCTTGGTTTAGTGACCTTATTTTAAGCAAACATTACCTTCTCACTCAAGAGTATTATGATACATGGTTGTTTTATGTCTCTCTCACATTGATTAATGAGATTAGAATTAATTAGGATTAATTTAGTGAATCCATCCCATTTTCCTTAGTTTCTAACTCTTGCCTTCAATTAGCTCTAAGAAGAGTTTGGGTATATTTCCTCAGGCCAAAAGTGTTATCTATGTGGAGTATAGTATTACATATATTTAAGGACATACTTGATCCATGTAATGTAAAAAGATCCTTGTTGTGTTACACATGAGTTTCCACTTGAAACCTATTTGCATACATGGGACTATTGTAGATATAGTCCTTACCTTGTGTGATGGACTAGTGATACCACATGGATGACCTAAATAGAGAGCCTCATGTGGGTCACTATTTTTTCACTTATCCTTATGGTGAATGGAATTTATATCCTTTTTTAATGATACATGTCTTTTTTTAGCCACACATTGAAGATATTAACCATTAGATATGGATGTTGGTGTTGACTATAGAGGAACATGTAGGCCTTTGAGGCATATTTGCACCAAATAGGTGTGATCATAAACTTAGTTAAACTTTGGACTATGTTAGAGTGGTATTATCTCTTGTGCATGTTTACTCAATAGCCAAGGTATATAGATCTAGTTTGGATGTTGATAATAAAATGGTGTGGTCAATATCCCTTATAAGGGTATGACCATGCTTCTTAGAGTATCTATTTATAGAACACCCTTATGTTGAACCAATAGTGTTTTGGAGGTGACCTTGTTTATAATGACCCTAGATAGGAATGTGATTTAGTTTTTCTCATTGATATAAAATTTAGATCATACCTTCTTGTTTGTGGATAATATTGAATAAATTTATGTATCTATGATGGTTTTAGTTCCTTGATAATAAGGAGATAAATTCCTCATAGATAAGTTTTTATTATATGGTGGTGGCACTAATTTGGGTGGGTTGCCTATGAGTGTTGATAACACTGATGTAAAATAATCTATTTCAAAGATAGAGGTAGCAATAACTCTTAGTGGGTGTGCCTCCTCATTGTTAAACATGCTCATGATAAGAATGTGCCTTTGATTTGGTATCTTATATAATACTTTCCTAAATCATATTATTTAGCATTGATTATGATGTCCAAAAAATTTTGGGTGTTGACCTTTTGATTTTACCCTTATCTTTTCAATTTTTTTAATGCATCATTTTGATAGTACTTGTACAAATGCATGAAAAAAATAGTGGCATGCAATACTATATTAGATTCTCGCATTGGGGATTGTAGTTCCTCATTTTTATAACCTTGCCACACCCTTGTTTGGATTGTGAAGTTTGGGCCATTATTGAGTATATCTTGATGAGTATTATATTTGTTACATATCCTTAATTATTGATAATTATTTTAACTAAGAGGATGCATTCTATAGGAGTGTCAGTTTCTTAATCATCTAGTAGTGTCATTTGTACATTGACTCTTCATATGGTTTTTTCCCCCTTATTCACAAGGTTATCATCATTTTTTGTGCAAGATTATTATAATTCCCATGTGAGTGTGTTTCATATTTGACCTAGAGGAATTGAGTTCCAAGACACCATAATGGATATGACAGATGAATCTTAGAAGCTAGGATGTTATTTTAGAGGACCTCTTTTTAGTTATAAATTTTTGGTATAATGAGTGTGTGTCCTTATTATCACCTATACCTTATTATATTTGTTAAATGGTTAGTTTGACTAAGCGATTTAAGGTGTTTGTTGTATACTATGTTGGGTAGGTGATTACCTATCATGGTTCATGAGTTAATGAACAAGAGGTTCCTATAACCTTCTTAATCACCTTAGATCTAGAATTTATGGTGATGGTTAGACATTTTTATTGATAATCAAAGCCACTTGGGCCACTTGTGTTTTATGTTGTGAGAGTTATGTAAGCATTTGACTCTTCTCCCCTAATCAAATTTGCACCTATTAAATGGGGTTTATGCCTTGGTGATGTCAAAATTAGGAGAGGACATATCATAAAATCCCTTGGATATTAGAATCACCCTTTAGTGGTTGGAATACTCCTCATAGTAGAGGAGTGTAACATGTTTTGGTAGTGACTTTATATGTGTTAGGAGTTTGTTCATGGATTGATATTCCATAAACTTTTTTGGTTTAATAACAAGTTTTGTTTTGTTATGACTTAGCTAGCCATCAAGTAACATCACTATAATTCCATTTAGTGGATTATATCTTATATGGTGTTAAGTAAGTTTTCCATTTTGATTAGCGACTTGTTTATTTAGTGTTGTTTTGACTACATTTCTTGGCCTTTGTAGAATGGTATCTTATACATTGTGTTGGCAAGAGAATTTGTATAGATGGAGTGGATTGACACATCTATATTGTTTAATAATTTTCCTCCTATTTTCATAAACATTTTGTGACATTCACCACTTAAAATTTGATTAGTGTGTGGCATTTTTTGAAAATTAGATTTTTGATGTATTTTATATACTATGCCAAGGTATTGAAGAAGTTGTGTTTCTAGTTATTGTTACATTAGCTACCTACTCTCCACTTGTGGCATTACAAATCCACACTATTAAATATTATTGTATTTTAAATTTTTAACTTTTACAAAGTGATGTGTTGAACCTTGAATTTATTTCAATTCTTGATTTGGATCTATAAGTTGATTTGAATCATATTTTATGGCTTTCCTTGCCATGGATTTAAAGTCTATCTAGCCATTTATTATTTCAAAACTTTATTGAATGTTAGAAATCTTAATTTTATTTATTATCTTCATTTTTAGATTGTGTTTTTTTGTCTATCCATTTTCAAGTTAATTATTCTTTGGATTATATTGGGTTGCTTAACACTAGTTATGTTCTCCTTTGTGGATTGAGCTAGTTTATTTAATCAATTTGGTTTAAGTCCTTGATTGGATTGTTAAATTATCAAATTTTTATGTATTTTCTCTGTGATCCTTTTCATGTACCTTTTTCATTGAGAGAGTATGAGAGTATCAAGTGAAAATTATCTTATTGTCTATTAGTGGATAATATAAGATTATGTCTTGTTGTATGACTTGTTGAGAAAGTGGGGAGGCATTGTCTCACTTGTTCCTTCTATAGAGGTTGTAAGGATGATGTGATCCTTATCATTTTTTTGTTATGCTAATTATTATTATATGATTCCTCCTATCTCTAAGAGTGTTGGAGATGGGTTATGTTGCGATATTAAATATTCTAGTGCATCGTATTCACTTTGTGATCTGTTAGTATAAATCTATGGTCATTAAGTTAGAGATATAGTTTAGTTATGTTAGTTGGATTCCTGGTGATTATTATAACATCATTTAAAATAAAATTTTGACCCTCAAGGACTTATAGGAGAAAGTATCTATAAGGGGAGGGGGATGTGAGGCCCCTATTTCCACAGTGATTACTTTTAAATAGTTATTTTGTATACACATCCTGTTGAGGTGTGTGTTATGTATTATTAAGATGTGAGATATTATTTATCCCTTGTGTATAAGATAGAGATTATATATAGTATGTGATGACTATTGATTGTTTATGTAGGAAAAATATATTCCTAGATTAGTTGATTTTTCTATTCATTATGATGTTGATTTAATTAAATTATTTTGGTTGTCCATTATGATTTGTATTATTTATGTACTACTAAAGCTATTGTTATTAAGAATATATTTGATTACACATATGTTTCAATAATTTCTATGAGTTTTCTACCATTGAGAAGTGATGTTTTAGATATTTCATGTCTATTTTATGTTGATTGAGATCACCTATAATATTTACATTATACAGCTTTGACTATCTAGGGTAGGGCATTTTATGTTTGCAATATTGTGTAAATGACAAGGGAGGCCTAGGAGGGAACTAAAATTATTTGAGGAATAAACACATCATTGGTAGAATAGTGGCATGATTCTTGACCCTTACATGATCTAAATCACTCCTTGTATCATTTTTGGACCTAGTCAAAAGTGTAGGATCCCTTATCCCTCTTAGCAGTATTCAACCATGGAATATTATTCAAATGTTTCCTTCTAAATCATAGGAGTTATTTAAGGTTGTATTTCATTCTTAAATTTTTTTAAAGACACTTAAGTGTCCCTCTTTGACCCAAACTCGAATGGAGTGGAGGATCCAACATTAATGGGTGATATAAAGTGGTTTTTAGATATTTTGTGTTGATATTTATGTCCTTGGACCAATAAGGATTTTGGATAGTATTTATAGGATCCAATTATGAATTTTGAGGCAGCCCACATGGAAATTTATGACATGGGACTGTGGATTCATTAATGAAGTATGGACTTTCTTGATTACCCACATGGGCTTATAAGTGAAGTTAGGGTAGGGGATACTTGTTAACCTTGATCCAAGGGATGGGAATGGACATATGGAACATTACCATTGGATTTTTTAGTACATATTTTAGAATATATGAGGACATAAATCCTTATTTGAGAAAAAAATTCTCACTTTTAAATTTGGAAAATTGGAAGTGGAGGAAAGAAATAAAAAGAAGAGGAGGAGCTTAGAGAAGGAGGAACATAGTAATTTCCTAAAGATTGTAGGTGGTGTTATTGAGTGGATCCAAGAGGGGATCAAAGGTATGCTTCCATGTTCAACTTTATTTAATTTTTAGTTATGTTAAAATCATCTTTCTCCCTTATTATGATTGTAGCTTTTAAGAGGTGTAAGACCATTTGGATTACCCTCTTTCTTTGCTTGTATTTCTATGGTTGTGTCAATAGACACCATATGTTTTTTTAATTCCATTTGGGCTTGGATATGTAAAATTCCTCCTAAATTTTTGGATATTATTTTATACCCTTTTATTGACTTAAAATTCAAAGATTTTGATATAAAAATTTGTTTGAATTTGTGTGCTTGTTGTGCACTCTTATGTAGTGATAGTGGATGGTGAATCTAGGTTCTTATTCCATCCTATGTGGTTATACCTTGTGTATTGGTAATTTTTAGTGGAAAAAAAAATCCTATGCCCTCATAGTTGGTATTTGGCATGGTTGATTGTGTGTATGCTCTCCAATGGCCAAGATATTTTATGACAAGGATGAGGCATCCCCATGTTATTCTTATCCTTCAATGGGACCTTCTAGTGTTGGAAACACGTTATGGATACATTTTATCATTTGGTTTTTGATATTTTTTTCTTTCCTAGTATGTTGGTTTTTCATATGGAAGCCTCTTTTATGTAGATGAAATTGTAGACTCCTAGATGTTTTTCCTGGTGAGCATTCCTTGTCAATCCTTAGTTATCATCCAACCCTCATTTTATTAACTTATCCATATTAATTCATGGTGTTGTGATGCTCAAATATATGAGTCTTAGGATTTATGGTGCTTAGGGAAACCACTTAATGAATACAAAATGGTCATATGTGATCCCCTCCTTTGGTTAGCCTTACAGTTGCTAGTGGAGTTAATTTTAAGACCAACTTATGTAAACTCTTGTGTGTGTGTGTGTGTGTGTGTGTGTGTGTGTGTGTGTGTGTGTGTGTGTGTGTGTGTGTGTGTGTGTGTGTGTGTGTGTGTGTGTGTGTGTGTGTGTGTGTGTGTGTGTGAAGAAACTATATTGTTTGTTTTAGATCCATGTTATTTTAATTATTTAGTGTTAAATTAGAAAGAAAAGTTAAATTTAAATTATGATGTATATCGTGTGAACTAGTACTTGTTCTCTATTTGTAGACCTCATTAGAGAGGAGGAAAATGAATGTATCCTATAGAATTTTATTGAAGTTAAATGTTTAATTGAAAAATAATGTTGTAAATGATGTTTCTATATATAATTGTGTGTTACTTAAAAAATTAAAATAAAATGAGTTCTTTTCCTTCATTTTTAGTTTATCATTGAGTCCATTGAAGGACCCTTATATGCAAACATTTTTTTATAATCATAAAATTACATAAATTTTCTTAAATAAATTTTATTATAAAGTAGGATTTGTCAAAATTTTGTATCAATTTATGTAATATCTTTGTATTACCATTTAAAAGTTATAAAATTTAAAGCTTAAACCACTAAAAATGGCTTATTTCCTTTATGAAGACCCTAAACTACACTCAATTAATTTTCACACTTATCAAGGTATAAAACCTATATAATAAATTTTAGTGAAAATTTATGAATTTTATAAACTAGATTTATTTTGGTTTGAAAATTTGTAATTTATCAGTTGCTAGATATGAATTTTTGAATATACAAAACCGTGTGAAGGGCACTAACCACTTAGTGAAAGGTAGGCTTGTTATAAAGTACCGGTGGTCACCCATGTGACCATGAAAAATTAGTTAAGGTCCCTAAGGGGTTCATGGTATACATGTTGAGTTCAAATCCTAGTGGTCACCATCATCCTTTATGGTTGTCATGGTTTGGGGAAGGAGACCATGTGGCTATTGATCCATGTGGTTGCCTCCCTATTGCTTGGTGGTTCGCTAATAAATAGTTAAACCACCATAATTTTATTAATAAAACATTTTTTAATATTATTAAAAATGAAAATTTAACTTTTGAAATTTTTCTAAAACCTGTAACCATAAATTAAAACCAAGAGTATTAGTAAACATGTAAAAAGTAATTTTATTTTAATTGAGTGAGTAGACGGCCAATGGGTGGGATGGCCCAAAAATGGAAGCCCCTAAATTTTTAGTGTTATTCCACATGAAATATATTTATATACCTATAAACTTATAATTTTATAGATATGAACCCATTATCCTTAGAGATGTTTTAGACCTCTTTCAATCAAGTGTTGTTCATTTTACAAACCTAATTACAAAGTATTTGAGTTTCATGAGTGGGGGAACCCAAAAGAGAACCCCATAAAAAAAATTTGGTATCCTACATGACGCAGATTGAGAACTTGTAAATGAATGGTTTTTAATATGTAACTATTTTATTCTTGAGAGGTCCTATTGACCTGTTGGTTGGTTACAGGCTCTTGGAAGCCCAAAAATGAGTTGACTCAAAAGGGTACCCTTGTTATTTTTGTTCCTTATAACATCTAAAAAAATTAAATATTTGAAACTAAGTTTTGATAAAATTTTCACCTTAAACCATGTGGTGGCCATTAATAGTTTTGGTGGAGCTTGAAGCTCCCAAGACCTATTTAGAAACCATGGGAGATTGAGACTTATTGGAATCTTTCCCTTGAAATGCATACTTGTAAGATAAACTCATGCATATTTTTATCATGCTATAAAATAAAAAAATGGAATAAATAGTTTGACCAAAATCTCAAAGACTCCATTAATGGAAATTATTTAGGGTTGAGGAAGAAGTGAGGGATGACTATGGAAAAGTCATCTTCTAACACCTCCTCCATCCTTTCAAAAATTTTAATTCTCAACTCGATGACTAGATCAAAGACCTTATGGTCTCCATATGGATATTTAGGGAATCTTTTACTTTCACCAAAGCTGACTGTCAAGGTCAATTTGATCTAAATGTGGAGATAGATTACTCCAATCTCATAAGGCTTAAATGACATATTTTAGGCACATTTTTACATATTATGGGGACTAAATGATATTTAATCAATCACTTTGATATAATCTAAAGTAACACAAAATTTTACTTTATTTATGACTTAACTATGAAATAAGCCATGTGATTGGTTGGAATTTCTTAAGACTCTCTTTGAACACAATTATGAGTTAGGATGTCTCATTCAAGCTAGTGGTTTTTTGAACCCAACTCCATTTAGTTGCACATCATCTTTAATACATAGGGCCACGGGGGCCACTAAGATTTCTTAGATATCTATATGCTTGTAAGAGACCATGTAGGTTAATTAAATTAAGTGGGAACTACATGGTTACATAGTGATCATGAGTCTAGTTGCATGTTTCCTCAAGGTCATTTGGTCATGTGGGTTGTTTAGATGTTTGTGTGTCTTGTTTCATGGAGATGACAAGCCAATGAGCAAAGAAGATATGTAGAATGTGCATTCACACTTATCAAAAAAAAATTTGGCCATGTCAAATTTTTAGCATGACATTAATAAAGCTATAATTTATGAACAATAGACTTGTAGGTGTGCATTTTGAACTTGTAATGTTTTATTTTGAGATTAATAAGGTATTAATTTAAGAACATCAAACTTATAGGTGTGCATTTTGAGTTCTTAATGTTCTTTTTAATCTCAATAAGGTTTTACATTAATTTTATGATTTTTGTATGTTAACTTCATCACTAAGTTATAACTATAAAATTGATTTTATTCTATGAGATTACAAAGAAATCAAACTAGCAAAAAGGTAATTTAATTTTTGAGATTTGGCATTTTGGGTATGAAGTGAACAATTCTTAGAATCTCTTTGTAATTCTATTAATTTTCCTTGCATTTGTTTTAATTAAGAAAACTTATGGTAATAGAGCAAGTGATTGCCATATTTTTTGAATGAGTGATTATTCCTTATGGCATTGTGATAATGTTAGATTTTAATGTATGTTGATGCCTAAATGTGTACATGTGCCTAGAGTGTTAAGAAACACTTCTTATTTTAGAATTTAGAGAATTTAGTGCATGAGTTATGGGTTACAGTAATCTAGTTACATGTTGGTGGAATAGAGGTAGAACAAGTGACTATTTCATAATATTTATATTAAGTGGTGTTTGGGAGCCACCATGGTCAAATAGCATATATATGTAGAATATGTAGTAAATATGTAAAGAACAGTGATTTGTGAAAAGAACTAAATTAAAAATTAATTTAGGATTGAAATTTATAATGATAAGCTAAACTAAGGTGATCTAGGTTAAAAAAGAAGCAAAAGGAAGGGTAGGGTAGAAAGAAAGATGTTGTTGGTCTTGTTTCAGACATTATGAAAGGGTTCACATATCATCTGAACATGCATTTAACCAATATATGAAATGAAGTATCTTAAGCCCAAATCAAAACATACATCAGGTAATTTTCAAAGGAAGGTATGAAATGATGCAAATAGGAACCAGACTCACTTTAAAGATCACTCCTACAAGCAAACAACATTAGCCCAAATGCAAAAGAAGTGCAACAAACAAAATAAGCCTAAGAACTTTCAACTAATCTAGAAGTGGCATAAATTAGTAGATTTTAATCTAAGATACACATCTAGAATCCATAGGAACCATTCAAATCTAAAAGTGAAACCATACAACTAAGAGAGAGAGAGATCAATAACACTTCCTACAAGTAAATACTAGATAATCTTTGCAAAATTCCTTGCTTATATTAACTGCTACTAGTTTAAAAAGTAATTTAGTTCTAAAAAATCTCCTCCTTTAAAAATATGTTGAAATCCTTAAATAACCCTTCCACTTGGCCTCCTCATGAGGATAAAATCCTCATATCTTTCATTCTGGTAGAGCCATGTTATACCTGCATTGAGTAGTTACTTTTTTTTACCTACTTCAGCCTAGACATATATTAAATATAGATTGAAAACTAATTAAAATATTGGTTTTCATTTATCTATTGCATTAATGAAAATCTTACAGCTACATAGCCTTGCCACCAAACTGTTGGGACACTCCATTTAGAATCCATCGGCTAGTTCTCAGAGCTCAAAAAAATGTTCACGTAAATGTCATTTGATGTCCATGAGAACATATTTGATGTCCTGCAGACCATCAAATTTAAACTCATATATATTTTTATTTGGGCTCAAATTTGACATCCATGTGGACATCTTATATTTTTGGCCAACTTTGTAATTTAATATTTTCAAGCTCAAAGGGTCATAGAGGCACCAAAATTGTAGGAAATGAGCTTGATACTGAAAGGAACAAACCCATTAAATCTGCTAGTCCTGAGAGATTTCTAGGTAAACTTATAAAATATATAATTTGAATATTTCATGTGATTTTGCATGACGTCCTCATGCCTTTCAGGGTAAAAAATGACTAAGTATGAAAATTTGATCATTTTAATCTATGAATCTAACTTTGAACATGCATATCTTTCATCTCACTTCATCATGTGAGCTATAAACTAGTGCATATGATTTTGGTATGAAGATGAAAAAACCCATTTGACCATTTCTCTTGAAACTATCGAACTTGTGAGATATAACACCTTCAAGATGTCTACTCGGATTAATTTGGACCTAGAAAACAGTCAAAAATGCTTTGGAGGGCAAATTTGCACATTTTTATCTCCTTATACATTTAATCGCATGAGATAAAAATTGGTGCATATGATCTATGTATGAAGATGAAAAAACTCGTTTAACCATTTCTCTTAAAACTATAGTACTTATGAGATATAACACCTTTAATATGTCTACTTGACTTAATTTAGACCTAGAAAACACAGTTAAAAATGCTTTAGATGGAAACTTTGCATGTTTATATCTCCTTTTATGATTCATCACATGAGCTAAAAATTGATGCATATGATTTAGTTATAAAGATTAAAAAAACCCATTTGACTATTTCTCCTGAAACTGTAGCACTTGTGAGATATAACACCTTCAAGATGTCTACTTAACTCAATTTGGACCTAGGAAACATAGTCAAAAATGCTTTGGAGGGCAACTTTGCATGCTTGTATCTCCTTCTGTGCTTCATCACATGAGCTAAAAATTGGTGCATATGATCTAGGTATGAATATGAAAAAAACTTATTTGACCATTTCTCCTAAAACTACAACACTTTTGAGATATAAAACATTCAATATGTCTACTTGGCTCAATTTGGACATAGAAAACATAGTCAAAAATGTTTTGGAGGGAACTTTGCATGTTTGTATCTCCTTATGTGATTCATTACATGAGCTAAAAATAGTGCATATGATCTAGGTATGAATATGAAAAAAACCATTTGACCATTTCTCCTGAAATTTTTGCATGTGTAAGATATAACTACAATAATATGCTCACTCAGCGTTATTTGGACCCTACAAAATTGGCTATGGAAAAACAACGGAATTTGGTTGAGAGGCCAACTTTGGATCTCCATAAATTTTTATTAACTTTGGTAGATGAGCTGAAATTTGGCCCATATTTTTATTTGGCATAAAGGTGAACAAATCCATATGACTAATTTTTCTTGACTCATCCATGCATGTGAAATATGACTTCAGCAAACTATCAATTTAAATCTTTTGCCATTAGACCAGAATGTCTAGATGGACAAAATGAGGTACTAGTTGAATACCATACACTTTCATACTTACTCCAAGCACTCTTGGCACCCCATAGGGTATCTTAAACATGTCTATTTTTCTATAAATTGATAAATGACATTTTAAGTGAACTTAAAGTGTTTCAATGGATTATCTTCAAATAAAAATAATGTGCAAACATGTTGGTGACACTCTAATCAAGTGAATTTTCAATTTTAAGGTAAAAATTTTCATAATTTGACACAATGGTCCCAATTTTTCATAAATGGGGGTATGTTGACCTCAACAATGTCTTAAAATATTCTAACACTATTGATTGAATAATCTAGAATCAACTTGGCTTATTAGATTTCACCTAAAATGGGTATTGGTTGTCTGGCGGTGTTATATTTCAAACCCATACTATGTGAATAAATTTTTGGAGATGTATACATTATTTTTAAATTATATATAATCTCATTCATTTAAACTTGTAAAATATAGACCTTAGTTGTTTGAAGCAGGAGCATCACTCTAAGGTTGAATTTTGACTTATTTTACTCCTTTTTGTTTGATCAAGTTGTTTTAGGGGTCATATATATTATTTATATTGTTATAAAGGTTTTAGGGGTCATAAAATACACTTTATAATCATTTAAAAGTGTTTGGGTCAGTTTAGATAGGCTAGAATTTGAATTTGGCATTTTCTGCCTAAATTCAAATTCAAATTTTTAAATAACGAATTTTGCTTTATGAGACTTTTCTCAACTTTTTAATGGTTTTTAGGTGTTTATATAGTTATTTTAAGTGTGATAAAGGTTTTAAAATTTATATTAATTCTTTTCTTATTATGATTGACCTCTTTTATCTTTTTGATAATTTGTCCTTGTTATGCAAATTTTACTTAAAACCTCCTCAAGACCTATGTTGGAGGTTCTTGAGTAGTTAGAAATTTAGTAGGAAATATATATTATTTTTTAAATATGAATTTAAATAATAATTTAAAATGGATAATAGTATTATAATTATCTAATAATGAGAAGGAAGAAGATACAGGTCTAGGAACAAGACAGTTACATAAATTATTTGCAAGAGAATGTAAGTGTTGATTAATAATCAGTTTCGATCAATAAAAAATATTTGAATCTTTATAATACTGATTATAATTACAAAATATGAAAATTAATTGTATTATTTATTTATTTTTCAAGTAAACATATTGATAAATACTGATATTTAACAAGAAAATAGGGTTCTTACAATTTATACACAGTCAATAAATTGTTACTCTCTCAATAGGAAAAAGAACATATTTGTTTTGTCTAAGTGTTAATTTGTGTATAATAAGTTTTAGTATTTTATATGAATTTAATCAAATAATTTTTTAATATATAAACTTCAATAAAGTATCAAATATGGTCCACTTTAATAACTCTACCTACACAGACCTGTAACCTCACTTTTGGATGCCATCTACATGTTAGATTTATCAAATTTAGATACTTTTGTCATTTAAAAAGTAATAATATAATTTAATAAGTGTTTCCTATGTTTTCATAGACCTTTTATAGTTTTAATCATCCCTTAAAAGTTCATTTTGTTCCTTGAAAGTCCATTTTACTCCTACTCAACCTGTGTATGGAAGCTTGGGAGGGGTGAAAGCCATTTCATGGTTTAGGTATAAGGGAAGGTAAATATAGTCTAAAAATTGGTAAAATTTATGTTTTTTATATTTTATAGGTTAATAAAACATTATTTTTGACTTTTGTCACGTGTGGATCATCTGAGAGACAAATTGCCATTCTAGGCCTAGAATCTAATAGGAGGCCTAATTGTTAAAATGAAGAGTTGAATTTTTGTACTTGCATTGAGATTTAGAACCTAAAATTTGGTATGATAATGTAAGGCCTTAATGGGTACCTATAAATTAATTTTTTTTAATGTTAAACTATGTGTGGAAAAAACTAAGCTTAGAAACTTACCTCAATAGGGTTATAAAAAAACATAAAAAGACTAAAAACTTGAAAATAGAACATCTTCCCTTGATATATAGAATCTTAAATTTTTAGAGTTGATAAAATAGGATATTGGGTATCTATATATTAAATTTTTTTAGTATTAATCCTTTCAAATTGGTTATAACATTGAAATTAGTGCTTCAAGAGGGCTATTAGAGGTTGTCTCCATAAGCAAAGATTATGTTTTGAATGATTTGACTAACTCCTATAAATCATTATTCCTCTCAGTTCTATACCTTTTCCCATTATTAAAAGACTCATATATGCTATATCTTTATGCTTATTACTTATCTCTTAGTTTGACCAATGTTATTTAGATGACTCAACCTACTATCATACTCAAGATGTTATAAACATGTTTATCTTTTATTTCTACAAGTTATGGACCTTGCATGTTTAGAATTTATATGGACACTTGTGTCCTAGTCATACATATATGTATATGCAAGTATCCTATCCAAATGTAAGTGTCTAATTCCCTATATTTATGCAATTTACAAATGAAATGTATCCCTATGGTTAGCTTAAGTTCTTTAATTTGATATATTCTCTAAAAGGGTTGGTATATATGCATGATCAATCATCATTCATTCCTTACCTAGAATATACCAAATAAATCACAAGGAAACTTACCAAAATCATTCAATCAAGCATTAAAGTGAGAAAATCTTCCATATTTTATCTTATTTACATATCAGTCATAGGAATAACACATCTATAAGTTTTAAGTACTGAAGGAGTAGCCCATGAGACATATTTTGCAAGTTACAAGCTAGGTCATTGTTGTACTTTATTATAACATATTACATCCTTATGCACACACAAACCCACACATATGGGATAACTACATGTTTTGAGGCCCTCTTCAGAGTAGTGGCTATGTAAGAAGTACCCACTGACATAAGGGTCTTTTGGGTTAACTCGACACCATGAGCCCAATAACCCATTTTTCCTTGTAGTTACTATGAAGATGAAGAACTAGGGTTTTGATATTTGATAAGGAGTGATAGTCCATGACCCAAATTTGAGCACACCAAAGTGAAGGTGACACAAAACCTAAAACATTATAGGTGGCCACATAAATATCTACTAGGTATTCCATAATGGACATCTACATCCAAGTTAGATAGAAGTGTCAATGTAACCATCTGAGGTTGACACAAGTGTCCAAGTTCATAAAGGTTAAATTTTTATAATTTGACATCTAATAATGAATCAATATCCAATCCTTTTCTATCATATTTCACATCAAATCTGAATTTACACAACAATCCATCTAAGTACCATTGTTTTTCATTTATTTCAATATCAATCATTAGTTGTACTTACTATTTTTAGCATATCTCAATAACCAAATTCAAAATATTGTTTATTTAAGTTTGAAAATTAATTGATCTATTATAGATATAGTATATCACCCTTGTGCCTTAGGCTATCTCTATCCCCTTTAACCCTAGGTTCCTTAATCTATATTTTAGGGTTAAATATTTGTTGAACCTGATCTATATGAATTTAAATATTTTTTGATTCCTAGGATTTTTAGTTGGCTAGGGTTTCAGCTTGTTGTACTTTGTTTCAAGTTATAATTTTTTCATTTTTAAGTAATGGAACATCTTAAACAAAAAAATAATTTTCAAATGGAAGAAAAATAAACATGAGTTTCTCATCTTAATAAAAACAAGCAATTAATATATGCATTTTTATCTGTTATAAGAGATGAAACTAGTAAATAGTTTAAGGCTATGCTTTCCTCACCTAGTGATCTTGAATATTTATAAAGTACCAAAAAATATTTCATTCTAATCAATTTATCAACATCTATTGGAGGCATGGATTATTTATTCACACATTTGTTCCTTGAAACTAATATTACCACATCTTACATGGGAAACCTTAGTACTTTAACCCGATTTCCAGTTTCAATGCCTACATCTACCCAAACCTATGGGTAAAACTCGTTTGGTGACTTCTCAAATATCCAACCTTAAATACCAAGAGGTGAAATCTCTTGTCCAAAATATAAATAAATTATAGACTAATTATATATATATATATATATATATTGAATAAAATTATATGAAATAACTTTACGTTATTAATTCACAAGAGATGTTGCATAATCATAATACACCAGAGATATATTTACATCCATTTTCAACTATTTTTTTTACACTTAAAATCACATTTTATGATGGAAAGGGTGATTCGAAATAACATATTTGATCTTTTTATGTGGCGTGCCTTGATTATGCCTCTAATGATAAAATTTTGACCAAATTATTTCCAAGGAGATTAAAATAATATTATTTGAGGTGGTTTTATGATTTACCTTTCTAATTAGTAAATGAATTTAAACCTCTTGAAAATAATTTTTTGGCACACTTCTCTATCAATATCACTAAAAAGGTTTCATATACCCACATTGTAAAAATTAAACAATGATCTAATGAACCTATCAATGAATATGTATTAAGGTACAAGATAATGTTAGCTAAAATGACCAATCTAATGTTGGAAAAAGAGTTACAAGACATATTCAAGAAAATTTTTCTTTCCCCATTACAAGATTCCATTATTTTTTAAAAATTCAAATATTTTGATGACTTATGTCATATTGTTCAAGATCATAAAATGAAACTTACCTCATTAAAAAAACTTAAGTATGTAACAAATACACTGACTACATCTACATCTAATACCAAGTTTATTATTAAACCAAGTTACAAGGCAAACCGTCCTAAACTTAAAAAGAAAACAACTACGATGATTAATGTGGTGTCATAACAACCTAATCAACTTGTCTTGTCTAACTCACCAAGGATACAATTTACACACTTACCTAAGTCTCCTTATTCTTTACTCATGTGGCTTTTAGATTGTCACCTCATATCTCTCCCTCATCCTATAGAGGTCAATATGAGTAGACCTTTACCTAAATGGTATGATGCAAATATTTATTTGGAATATCATAAAGGCCCTGGGCATTATATGAATAAATGTTTTACCTTGAATAATAAGATCAAATACCTTATGAATGACCAAAATATCACATTTGATTATCCTCCAAAGGAATTAGTTTTACAACCTAGTGATCGCCTGAAGTATAAAATATTTTTTAGTCCTTTGTAAGACCATTATAAGTAGGATCTAGAGGTAAAAATAGCATGTAATGCACATCCTTTTCCATCAAATTATGGGAACCTATTAGATGGTATTATTGGTACTTACACATGTCATACACCTCCTATGTTTTAGAGACCCTCTATTAATTTCAATGACAATGACATTATGGATGATGATTTTGATCTTCATTATTTATTCATTTGAGCATACCTTGATCACCAACCTACACACAATGTTATGATTGATAATGGTGAAAGTGAGAAAATTTACACCATGACATTACTTACACATTGGGGTTATACAAAACATGATTTACATCCTTCAACTAGATCATTTAGAGAATTTTATGGGACCTCACAGTAGGTTCTTGGTGAGATTGGCTTACCTTTATATGTGGGTCCCACATATTTGGTTACTAATTTCTCAATTATTTCTTTCATGGGTGCCTTTGATATGTTATTAGGATGACCTTAGATATATACACTTTGATAAGTACCATTTATAGTAAATGGGTGTGTTAGATACATTCATGTCAATTGGGTAATTATAGTTTCTAAAATTCCATATGAATATCCACTTGAACAGGATAAGTTTATACCCAGATAATTAATTATCAAACCTACTAAGGGTAATCCTCAATGAAATGTTAAGTAATAATAAATAGCATTTCCTTTGAGGTTGATACTTGAGAGACCATTGCATTAGAGATATGTAGTGGATTCCACATAATCCTCGTCTACTACACACCATATTTAGATATCTAAAACACCTAAATATGTTCCTATTAATATTATTAAAAAAACCATAGATAAATCAATGATGGGTTCCAAAAACCCCCATCCCTTTATTATTTCTTCCCAAACACAAAGTCTTATTATATACATGCATAGAATTAAAGATTCTATAATGATATATATTGCACTTATACATTCTCCTTAGCAGTACCACCAATTTATTGCACTAGGTTCCCAATGGGGAGAAACCTATGATCATCCATTAGATGGGATCATGTGATATTTATTTCTTTGCATATTTTTCAAAAATACAAAAAAAATAAAAAAACTTCAAAAAAAATATTTACATCATTTACATGTTTTATTAGCTCCTTGGAATATATGTTATCGGTTCCCTTTTGGTAGATAGCATATCATTTGTTTCTATATACACATGTGTTTTAAACATATTTAAAGAGTGATAAAGGCATATAACAATACATTATATATACACTTTCATATGTTGGGCCTTCCCTCTACTCATGTCATATGGACATTGGGGGTATCTTCTTATTTGATCAAAATACATCTAGGCTATATTATTATATGATCACTTTGTATTATAACATTTGAGATTATTTTCTTACAAATGACTTTATCCATTTTTATATCTTTTGTATTGTACTTGATATGTTATGTACTTAGCATTTTTTGCTAATATATATGAATCATGGACTAGTATGATATGTTTATGTTGGTTTCTTACTGTCTATGGTTTCCTTTTTTCACTTCTTTGAGTGTGTTCCTTGATTTTTATTATCATGCATTGTATTAATTGTTCAGACATTTTAATATGCTCCATTGATTCTAGATCATGTGCCTATGTTTTCTTATTATGGAATTTAAATATGTCATGGTTTATTGTATGTTGACATTTGACTATGTCATTCCTTTCTTTGTGGAAATTATACTAAGTCATATCCCTTCAATTGTGCACAATTTTAAAATTCCCTTTGTCTAAGGTCTCCTTAGACCATTGTATTTTTATTTTATTTTGAGTGATCTTGTGTGTGTACTTAGTTGCTTGTTGATCTTGTATTTTTATGCTCTAGACACTTCTATGATCTATATCATGCATCTTAAGACTTTATGTGATAACATTTTATGTGTTTCACTAATTTATCTATTTATACATGTTATTCTTATATATTATATGATAAATACATAGTTTACATGGTTATCTTATCCTTTTCAGGTAAGGTAACTACTAGTTGATATTTACCCTTACCTCAAAGGGGGGGCCATATTAGTAGGGGCATGACATAGAGGCATAGATTCCACATTATTCATAGTTTTATATATATATATATATATATATATATATATATTGGGGGCATGTTTTAGAAACATGTTTTCCACACTCATATTAGTTCTCAATTTCAAATATATACTGGAAACATTTTATGGAAACATGTTGTTCACACTTACACCAATTCTTAGTTTTAGATTATAGTGGAGGCATGCTATGGAAACATGTTCTCCATACTTAAATAGTTTGTAAATTGGCCAAATCACATAGTTATATAACTCAGATACATAGTTGTGGAAAAAAACTATACATTGGTACCATTGTTATACCTAGGTTTCAACATGAGACATATATAAGTGAATATGTTATGCAAAGAGCACCTAAAATTGAAAAATCAAATCAAATTTAGATTTAAAACACTTATATAGACTTTATCTCACCAGGTTGGACTATTACAGACTATATTGAGCCTATCTACTATAGTAGTTGGTTCATTTTTGGTATGGTTAAAATGATTAAATCACTCAATATTTACAATTTCATAGGTTGGAATTGATTACATCATCCAACCTCAACATATTTATAGTTGGATTTGACTTGTTTCTTTCATGCTTACTAGGTTATAAGTATGATTGGGTTGCATGGTTGAGCTAATATCAAATTTCAAGTGGAAACTCATCATTTTATCCAAGGTTGAGAGCATGTGTCATCAAATATTTATATATATGCACTTTCTATATTTATATTTTTCCTAACCTCAGTTTTAATGGTTCATAATGATACATACTTCCAAATCAAATTGATAGAAGATAAGGTAGTTGCATCGATACATAGGTGTACTTCTAAACCTTGTTCTTTCCATTTCAATCATTTAAATGATTTAGATTACAAATTATGCGCATTAATTATATCTTGTAACATGATCTTAGTTTTAGGTCATTCACTAAGAAAGCACTTAATTTGGGCTCACATAAAATAAAGGTGTATTATACACACCCATGTATGCATTTATTTTCCTCTAAATTAGTAATTTCATTACTAGATTAAAGGGAATGTAGACACTATTTCTAAATCATATAGCACCTTAGTCTTGTTCACTTTGAAATTATGGACCTTGGTTGTTCATCTTAGTTATATACCTTTTTCCACTATCGAAAGACTCACATCCACTATCTATATATTCTTATTGCTTATCTCTTAGTCTAACCAATATTATTCTGATGACTCAAACTTATCATCATACTCAGGATGTTATAAACCTACTTATATTTTGTTTCTTCAAGTTCTATACATGTTCCTCTTTTCCATCTCCCTAGATACTTGTGTCCTAGTCAAATGCCCATGTCAACACAAGTGTCCTATCCCAACACAAGTGCCTAGTGATCTAAAATCATCTAATTTTTAAATAAAACTTATCCCTATGGTTGGCCTAAGTACTTTAATGTGAAATATTATCCAAAAGGATTGGTATATATGCATGAGCATTCCTAATTCAATCCTCACCTAGAACACACTAAATAACTCATAAGGTAACTTACCAAAAATATTCAAGTGAGTAAATATTCCTTATTTTACCTTATTTCCATATAAATTATAAGGATAGCACATATACATGTTTGAATTATTTAAGGAGCAACCCATGAGCCATATTTTTTAAGTTACAAACTATGTCACTATTGTACTTAATTATCATATATTACATCCTTATGAACACACAATCCCACTTATAAGGGATAAGCACATGAGTTTGAGGCCCTCTTCATAGTAATGTTTATGTAGATACGACCCACTGATAGAGGGATATTTGGATTTATCTTGATGTCGTGAGCCCACTAACCCATTTTTTTCCCACAATCACTATGAAGATGAAGAAATTAGGTTTTTCTATTTGACAAGGTGTGATAGTCTATGACCTAGATCTAAGCACACAACATTGAAGGTCATATAGAACCCAGAACATTCTAGGTGGTCACATTTAGATCTAATAGGTATTTTATACTAAACACCTACATCTATGTTAGATATAAGTATTGATGCAACTATATAAGGATGATTCAAGTGTGTGACGTCACATAAGTTAAATTCATAGAATCTAAAAATTGATCTAGAATCTAGATCCAATATATTTCTAACATGCTCCATATTAGATGTAAATGTGCATAGTAATATATAAAAGTACCATTGTTTTCTATTTATTTCAATATTAGTCATTATTTGTACTTATAATTTTTAGCATATCTCAATATTTAATTTTATGATATTATTTATTTGAATTTACAAATTAATTGGCTTGTTATAAAGATAGTTTATCACCCTTATGCCATATACTATCTCTATCACCTTTAACCCTATATTCCTTAATCTAGATTTTAGGGTTAAATAGGAGATTAATGTTTATTTAGGTTAGGATAATCCTAAGTCTATTTTATTTGTGCATTTATTATTATAATAAATTCACTTTATCTTAAATTTATGAGGTGTCACATAGATTTTATCTATTTTTATGGAATATTGGAGTTATATTCACATGTAATTCCCTCCACACTTGTCACACACATCCCCTCACCTTATGGAAATTAAAGGAATTTGGCACATGGAATAAGTTTGTGTAATAAACTCCTCCTTCATTTATCTCTATTTAATGACCTCTCTCTTCTCTCATTCTACATCACTAAAACACTGCTTTCATCTTGATATTTATCTCTTATGTCTCGAGACTCATCTCTCTTCTCCATTATTTCTTTCATTGAGATTTTACTTGGATAATTTTACTTTTCAAGCTTTATGTATAGATGTGGGGTTTTTTTTTATTTAATGGTTTCCTCACTTGATAATTCTTGTGTCTTGTGTTACTTTATGGTTTTTTATTGAGGTGAAATTGTTTCATTTATAAATTCAATATTTAATATATTCAAAGTTGTTTTATTGATGTTTTAAAATTTTCAAACATGGTATTGGAGCAAGAGTTTTTTAGTATTGATCTTTGAGTATGTGCAAGTGTTTGAGTGGAGAAGAAAGTTTTTTTGACACTTTTTTTTGCAAGGGATTATACCTTTTCAAACATTTTTTGTGAATTTAATTTTTTCTCTTAACCCTTTACTTGTTTTGATGTACCTTTATTTCATTAAAATCAGCCATAAATCTATTTTATTTATTTTCTAAAAAACTGATTGTTAAATTGATTTTATATTTTTATTTACATTCTATTTTTTTCTAAACTTTAATGAGTTCTTTTTTTAATGAGAATATTATATCAAAAATAATTGCAAACCCATATCTTATTTTGAGATATATCATCAAAAATGTAATTGTTGCATTTCAAAAAAATGTTTTATTTTTATTTTTTGTTGTAAATAATAATTTGACTTTATTTACACTTCTACATGCTAAGGTATTGAAGTTGTAAATTATTTAAGTTTTGAAAAACTTTAAATTTGGTATTTTAATTTTTAAATTAATATTTTTAAATGTTATGTTAAAAAAATAAAATCTATAATAAAAGTCTTTTTTGAAGCTTTTTTAAAAGAAACTTTCTTATAAAAATGAGATATTGTGCCTATTTTTTATTCATTAGTATAAAATATAATGTTAAAATTAGTTTTTAATTCTTTGATTAATTTAATTATAATTAAATATTTTCAAATCCAATCTTTTTTTAACAAATGGTTTTTAAATTAACCTTATTTTTGCATTTAAAAATTTTAGGTAAGAAAATGTTTTTCAAACTAATGAGATCAATACTCTTAAATGTTAAATTGCATTTCAGAACATGAATTTTAATGATTTACAATCCTCATCTAATGATAAATTGAAAAATATATTAAAAAAAATCTTTTAATGTAAACATGGAGAATATGTATAATGTTATTGATGTACTCAATGTGAGAATTGTGTCTTTTGACCTTAATGATGTCTCTAAATTTAAATGTGCTTCTAATGAAACTTGAACTTATTTTCACACTCATTATTATAACCCTTGCTTAAAAATTATACACTCAATGGGTTATAGTAGAGGAGGTCGTGAAAAATTTAAAAATGATATTCTTGAGCCTATTTAGCTTAAATCTAATGTAAATTTTTTAGAGCTTGATTTTAGTGCCTCTAATAATAATGAGATTTTATATTGTCCTCCTAACCAAAGGACATTACATATTAATTATTATTACTCTCATCAGACTTATTTTATTTTAATATTTTTGATGTTCATACTTTGGTTGAAAATGATAAAATTTGGAAGCATTGTGATAAACATGGGCATCATGTTTCAAAATTTTAGAAATTGAATGTAAATCAACTCATGATAATATGAATATTTGGAAACCCACTACAACACCTCATTCAAAGGTCAAAAAAAATTGGATCCCAAAACATATGGTATCTTCTCAAGACTTTGAGCATCTAGAACACCTAAATATGATTCGATCACTATTATTCTAAATAAACCATAGATCAATCAATCATGGGTTTCACAAACCCCATGCATTTATTATTTCTTCCCAACCACAAAGCTTATTATACATATGCATAGCATTAAAAATTTTATAGTGACGTATATTTCACTTATACATTCTCCTTGGTAGTACCACCAATTTATTAAAATAGGTTCCCAATGGGGAGAAACCTATGATCATCCATTGGATGAGATCATAGGATATTTATTTCTTTGCAAATTTTTGAAAAATACCAAAAAATTAAAAAAAAAATCTTAAAAAAATTATAGCATTTACATTTTTTATTAGCTCCTTGGCATATATGTTATTAGTTTGATTTTGGTAGATATCATATCATTTATTTCTATATACATGTATATTACACATATTTCAAGTGTGATATAAGAACACACAAATACATGATCCATGCACTTTCAAATGTTGGGACTTCCCTCTACTCATGTCATATGTACATTGGGGGCATATTCTTATTTGATCATAATACATCCAAGATATATTATTATATGATCACTTTACATTATCATGTTTGATATTGTGTACTTAAAAATGCCTTTATCCATTCATATATATTTTATAGTGTACTTGATATGATATGTACTTAACATATTTTGATAACACATATGATCCATTGGCTAGTATGATATGTTTATATTATTGTTTATTGTCTTTGGTTTCTTTTTTTCATTTCTTTGAGTGTGTTCCTTGATTTTTATTTTCATGTGTTGTATTTTAATGTTTGACTATGTCATTCCTTGCTTTGTGGACATTATACTAAGTCATGTCCCTTTGATTATACATAATTTTAACATGCCATTTGTTTGAGCTATCCTTGTACCATTGTATTTTGAGTGATCTTGTGTGTGTGTTTATTTACTTTTTGAGCTTGTATTTTTACTCTCTAGACACTTTCATGATCTATATCATGCATCTTATGACTTTATTTGATAACATTTGTTTTTATTCATTGATTTATCTATTTAGACATGTTACTCCTATATGTTATATGATGCATAAATAGTTTACATTATTATCTTATCCTTTTTAGGTAAGGTAACTTCTTGTTGATATTACCTTCACCTCAAAAAGGGGGCATATTAGTAGGGGCATGACAAAGAGTCATGGATTCTACATTATTCATAGTTTTAGATATTTACTAGGGGCATGTTTTGGAAACATATTTTCCACACTCATATTAGTTCTTAATTTTAGATATATAGTGGGGACATGTTATGTAAACATGATCTTCACACCTACTCCAGTTCTCATATTCAGATTATAGTGGAGGCATGTTATGGAAACCTATTCTCCACATTTACATAGTTTACAAATTGGCCAAATCACATACTTATATAATTTAGATACATCATTGCAGAAAAAAACTATACATTGGTACCATTGTTATACCTAGGTTTTAGCATGAGACATATATAAGGTGAATATGTTGTGCAAAGAGCACTTAAAATTGAAAAATCAAATCAACTTTTAGATTTCAAACACTTTTATAGACTTTAACTTACTAAGTTGGACTATTAAAAACTATATCGAGCCAATCTACTGTAGTAGTTGGTTCATTTTTGGTATGGTTGAAATGATTAAATCACTCAATATTTACAAGTTTATAGGTTAGAATTGATTAAATCATCCAACGTCAACATATTTATAGTGTGAGTTGAATTTTTTCTTTCATAATACTAGGTTATAAGTATGATTAGGTTACATGGTTGAGATAATATCAACTTCTAAGTAGAAACTCACCTTTTTCTCCAAGGTTGAGAGCATGTGTCCTCAAATATATGCACTTTCCATATTTATATTTGTCCTAAAATCAATTCTAATGGTTTATAATGATGCATATTTCCAAATCAAATTACTTAAAGGGAAGGCAATTGCATCAATACACAGGTGTACTCCTAAACCTTGTTATTTCCATTTCAATAATTTAAATGCTTTAGATTTTAGATTATGTGCATAAATTTTATATTGCAACATGCTCTTACTTTTAGTTCATTCACAAATAAATCACTTAATTTGGGCTCACACAAATTCAATGTGTATTATACACACCTAGGTATGCATTTATTTTCCTTTAAACTAGTAATTTCATTACTAGTTAGATTAAGTGGGAATGTAGACACTATTTATAAATTAAATATCACCTCAATCTTGTACACTTAGAAAATATGGACTTTGGTTGTTATTATTAGTTCTTTACATTTTCCCACTATCTAAAGACTCACATATGTTATCTATATATTCTTATTACTTATTTATTAGTCTGACCAGTATTATTTTTATGATTCAAACTTGTCATCATACTCAGGATGTTATCAACCTACTTATCTTTTATTTTTGTAAGTTCTATACATGTGCCTATTTTCTAGCTGCTTAAACACTTGCGTCCCAGTCAAGTGTCCATGTTGACACAAGTGTCCTATCCCAACACAAGTGTCTATTGCTCTAAAGTCATCTAATTTTTAAATAATACACATCACTATGGTTGGCCTAATTACTTTAATGTGAAATGTTTTCTTAACGTATTGGTATATATGCATGATCATTCCCAATTTAATCCTCACCTAAAACACACTAATTAACTCATAAGCTAACTTGCCAAAAGCATTCAACTAAGCATGAATTTGAGTGAAGCTTCCCTATTTTACCTTATTTCCATATCAATCATAGGGATAACACATATACATGTCTAAATTATTGAAGGAACAACCCATGAGCCATATTTTCTAAGTTACAAACTATGTCACTATTGTACTTAATTATCATATATTGCATCCTTATGAACACACAATCCCACTTGTAGGGGATAACTACATGATTTTGAGGCCTTTTTCATAGTAATGTCTATATAGGTAGCACCCATTGATAGAGGGATATTTGGATTTAGCTTGATGTTGTGAGCTAACTAACCCATGTTTATCCCACAGTCACTATGAAGATATAAAAAACTTGGTTTTTTCTATTTGACAAGGAGTGATATTATATGAGATATATCTGATCACATAGAATTGAAGGTCATATATAACCTAGAACATTCTAGGTGGTCACATTTATATTTTGTAGTTATTTTATACTAAACATCTGCATCTAGTTTAAACATAAGTGTTGATGTAACTATATGAGGTCGACGCAAGTGTGTGAGGTCATATAGGTTAAATTTATAGAATTGAAAAACTAATCAAGAATCTAGATACAATTTATTTCTAGCATGTTTCACATTAGATCTAAATGTGTATAGTAATCTAGCTAAGTATCATTATTTTATATTTATTTCAATATTAATCATTAGTTATACTTACAATTTTTAGCATATCATAGTATTTAAATTTAGAATATTATTTATCTGAGTTTAAAAATTAATTAGTCTATTATAAAGATAGTTTATCACCCTTGTGCCATATATTATCTCTATCCCCTCTAACCCTATATCTTTAATCTAGATTTTAGGGTTAAACATGAGATTAGTCTTCATTTAGGTTAGGTTAATTATAAACCTATTTTAGTTGTGCATTTCTTATTATAATAAATTTACTTTATTTTAAATTTATGAGGTACCACATTTTTTTTTGAATATTTTTATGGAATCTTAGAGTTATATTTAAATGTAACTCCCTTCACACTTTTCACACACATTCATCTCACCTTATGGATATTAATGGTATTTGGCACATGAAATAAGATTGTGTAATTAAATCCTCCTTCCTTTATCTTTATTTAATGACCTCTCTCCTCTCTCATTATACAACACTAAAACACGAGTTTTATCTTGATATTTCTCTCTTATGGATTGAGGCTCATCTCTCTTCTCCATCATTTCTTTCATTGAGATTGTACTTGGATAATTTTACTATTCAAGCCTTATTTATTATGGGGTTGTCTTTTGTTTAAAAGTTTTTTCACTTAATAATTATCATGTCTTGTGTTATCTTATGGTTTTTTATTGAGTTAATATTATTTCATTTATAAATTCATTATTTAATATATTTTTTAAAAAATTATTGATGTTGGAAAATTTTCAAACATGGTATTAGAGCAAGAGTTTTTTAATATTAATTTTTGAGTATGTGCAAGTGTTTGAGTGGAGAAACAAGTTTTTTTTTACACTTTTTTTTTCAAAGGATTATACCTTTTCAAATATTTTTTGTGACTATAATTTTTTATCCAAACCCTTTACTTTTTTTGACATATTTTTCTTTCATTAAAATCAGTGATAAATATATTTTATTTGTTTTCTAAAAACCTAATTGCTAAAATGGTTTTATCTTTTTATTTACATTCTAATTTTTTGCTAAACTTTAATAAGGTTTTTTTTTTAAAATTTTGAGAATAATATATCATAAAAAAAATTCAAAACCATATCTTAGTTTGATATATATCATCAAAAACGTAATTGTTGTATTTCAAAATATTGTTTTATTTTTATTTTTTGTTTTGCAAAATCAAAAATAATAATTTGACTTTATTTACACTTATACATGGTAAGATATTGAAATTGTAAATTATTTGAGTTTTTAAAAACATTAAATTTGGTATTTAATTTTTAAAGTAATATTTTCAAATGTTATATTTTTTAAAAAAAAATCCATAATCATGGTCTTTCTCGAAGTTTTTTTTTTTTTAACTTTCTTATATAAATGAGATATTGTACCTATTTTTTATTCATTAATATAAAATTTAATGTTAAAATTAGTTTTTAATTATTTTATTAATTCACTTATCATTAAATATTTTCAAATCCAATCTTTTTATAACAAATGGATTTTAAATTAGCCTTATTTTTGCATTTAAAATTTTTACGTAAAAAAAATGTTTTTGAAACTAATGAGACCCATAATCTTAAATGTAAAATTACATGTCAAAACATGAGTTTTAGTGCTTTACAATCCTCATCTAATGATAAATTGACAAATATAAAAATCTCTTTTAATTCAACCATGGAGAATATGTATAATGTTATTGATGTACTCAATGGAAGAATTGTGTCTTTTAATCTTAATGATGTATTTAAATTTAAATGTGCTTCTAATGAAACTCAAACTTAATTTCCCACTCATCATTATAACCCTTTCTTAAAAATCATGAACTCAATATGTTATAGTGGATGAGGTCTTGCAAAATGTGAAAATGATATTCTTGAGCCTATTTTACTTAAATCTACTATAAATTTTACAAAGCTTGGTTTTAGTACCTTTAATAATAATGAGATGTTATATTATCCTCTTGACTGAAGGACATTACACAATCATAATTATTACTCTCATAAGACTTATTTTATTCTAATATTTTATATGTTTATACTTTGGTTTAAAATGGTAAAATTTGTGATCATTGTGGTAAACATGGCTATCATATTTTAATATGTTATAAATTGAATCTATGTAAATCTTAAGGTAAATCAACTCATGACAATCTCTATTTTTAAAAAAACACTACAACACCTCATTCAAAGATTAAAATAAATTGGATCCCAAAAATTATGGTATCTTCTCGAGACTTTGATGTGCATTTTTTCAGTAATTTCTAAACTTTTTCTAATAGGATATATTTCTCAAAAAGTGACACATATTATTTTCCTCCATTTTGATAAATTCAATTTTTACACATTTTTTGCCTTTATGTTTTTTTCTTGTCGTAATTTTTCAAGGAACTGCACTTTGTTTTGAGTTAATAATTTTTACTAACTTTTTTGTGTGTGCAAGATTAAGCACTTTATTATGAAAGTTGTTTATTTCTCTTTTTACCTTAGATCAGATAAATTTTTATTACATTATTTATATGTAAATCATATTTTTATGACTTATTATTTATTTAACATGAAATATTAGTGTTAACATCTATTTTATAGGTACAATAGATATTTCCTTACCATTTTAATTATGGTTGGTCTTTGTTCCTATGCAGATTAACCATCTTGTCTAAAGAGGATTCTTGGATATTTTTGATGATTATATACTCACCTTTGTAAATATTATTAATGACACCTTCTCATATTTTTTATTATCTCAAAATAATTTTAATTCCTCTTGAATAAAGTTCCCCTTAAAGGGGAATATTAAGTAATGTCAACTCCCTTCTCTTTATTTGTAAGATTTTCTATTTTTTTAACCCCAAATAGAGTTTAATGGAGAGTGGTGGAGATTAATATTTATTTGGTTAGGTTAATCCTATGTCTCTTTTAATTGTGTATTTCTTAGTATAGTAAATTTATTTTATCCCAAAGTTATTAGGTGTCACACATTTTTGTCCTTATTGTAGGGAGACTTAGAGATACATTCACATATAACTCCCTCCACATTTGTTAGACACACCCCCTCACCTTATGGGGACTACAAACATTTGTCACACACAATAAGGTTCTATAATTAACTCTTCCTTATTCTCTCTCTATTTAATGAGCTTTGTCCTCTCTTTATACAACACTAGAACACTAGTTTTATCTTAAGATTTATCTCTTATAACTTGAAGCCCATCTCTCTTTTCTTCCATTGAGATTGTACTTGAAGAATTTTAGTTTTAAATCCTTTTCTATAAATATGGGGTTTTATTCCATTTAATGATGATTTTCCCATTTGATAATTTTCATGTCTTGTGATTTCTTGTGGCTTGTTATTGAGGTAATATTGATCCATTTATACATTCATTATTTAATATATTCAATGTTATTTTATCGATCTTGGAATAATTCCTAATATAAACTAAGCTTGTTTATGAATTTAACTTATAATTGATTAATGGATGATGGATTTAGAAGTAATTATTTCTAAGATCATAAAATATTCTCATACATCATATTTTAAGCATATAAACCTTGGAAATGATTGTTAATAGTGAACCAAGCATGAGATAATTGTGTTGTCAACAAATGACCCATATTTATATGTGTTTATAAAATATGATTATAAATTAAATACTTTGGCCAAATTGATGTTATAATTGTATGCAGTATCAATTCATTGTACTTTATAGAGTTGTATGTTTTTTTAGAAGTCATGAGTAGATAGAGGGTATCTAGAGTTTACTCGATTGAATGCATGTAATAGTCATTGTATTTGAAAATACATGGTTCTCAAATGGTTATGCTATTTTCCATGGATGTTTATTATATACCACCCTCATTAAAGGATTAGGCCACTCCTAGATTGGGGGGTGTGCAAGGGACCACTATGTTTTTTATTGGAAGAAAAGTTCTCAGATGATGCTCTCCATATTTACAACTAATTGAAATTGAATCTAAATTAATTACTAAAAACTATTAGACACATTTATTATTATTTCAGGTGTATAATCCTATTTGTAATTATTCCATTTGATTAAACACAATAATTTTTATACATTATTATGTTAGTGGGTGGGTAGTTGTTCCCACATATGGTTTTAATAATTATGTACTTTTTATATCTAGATTATTATTGTATAAATCAATTTATATTATTAAAAGTTATGTGATTAAATTTTTACTTAAGTTTTAGTATATGAGCTTTAAATAGTTAAAAGTTTATTTGTGTATTTATGCATGCATACTAAGACTATTTTTCAATTTCAAATGAGTTATACATAGACAGATAAATAATATTTAAAAAATGTGTTGAATTTCAAGAGTATTTTCATTTGGGATGCTAGATGTGGTATTGGAGCCTAGGATAAAATTCTAAGACCTAATGAGTTTGACTATGCTAATGCAACATACCTATTTGAATTATCAAGACCATATGGTTCATACAAGGTCAAACATGGAAGGATATCTTGTTAATCCTAATGAAGGAGTAAATTAATAAGATACTATGCTTGATAGAACATCCTTTGTGATCAACAAACCCTAGGATAGGATGATAGCCTTAGAACAAGTGGTTATGTTGGTGTAGGCCTTTTTCTTATGGGTTTTGTCTAAATGGCTACATTAGCTTGCTTAGGGATCTAAAGGTTATTTATGAGTATTAGTACCACATTCACTGGAATGTGGGGTTTCACTATCTCTCCAACCTATAAATACCTCTCACCCTTTGTATTCTTCATTTAGTGAGCCTAGATTCATTAAGCTTATTCATTGTGAGTTGTGATAGCTTTGAGAGATATGAAATTCATCTCTTTGCATAAGTAGTTAATTTCCATTATTGAATACATTGTATTGAATTTTTGCTTTCTTCTAGATTTCTTGATTCAATAGTTGTGTGTGTTCACTCTATAGTCACTGGCCTTGGATGTCTGATTATAGACAACTCTTTCATGGTATTAGAGCTCTAGGTATTGGTAATGATCACTGATTATTGTTGTTGTTAATTGTTTAAATTCCTGAGTAGTAAACTATTTTGTATTTTCCATCAAATTTTTAGAATATGTAAAAAAATTTAGGGTTATTTTGAATTAAAAATCTCAAAAGCCTCAGGATTAAAAAAAAATTAAGGGTCTTTTTCTACAAAATCCAAGGCATTTTTTACCTAATTCATGGCTTGAGTTTGTTATGTTGGTTCATGGCTTGAATTTGTTGTGTTGGATCTAAGTATTCAAGGATAAAGGTGTTGGATCTGAATATTTAAGGAAAAAGGTGTTGCATCTGTCATATTTATTTTTGGCATCATCTTATCCTCTCTCTACATGCCAATCTTCCATTATTTGGCTTGCGTTGAAGGATTTAGCATAAATTTTTTTTGCTACCTAGAAGATTTGAGGTTTTATGTTTAATCTAGTTGTGAGAGATACTTATTCTACCTGATATCTGATCTCCATGCCTTGATCTCTATTATATAGACTTTAAAAATACATTGGACCTTCACATGATCTCTCTACCCTCTTACAGGACTTACACCACCAGTCCTTCACTCCACATCACCATGCACTATCCACGTCCATCTTCTTCAGTCATCTAACTCTCTCCTCTAGATCCTTCATAACCATCACTTGTAGATCTATAGAACTAAACCCCTTTCATGAAGGACAAAGAAGGAGCCAAAAGGTTTGATGAAATTTGGATTGATGTTAATTCTCTAAAGGGTTGAATGTCAAGAGAAGTCATACTACTTTCAGGTGACAATATAATCTACCCACTAGTAGACATTATCAGTTTAGAGTGGAAAGTATTCCAAGCCTTAAACCATTAAAGAAGCATTCTTACATTGGCATCAAGTCACAACCTAGCTGTGTGAATTCATGCATGCTTTTCTACTTGAAAAGGTTTTTCACACTCATTATCCATGGCCTCCCTAGTACCCTTTAAATCTACCCACTCACTAGGTATTACCAACCACATGTCTAATTCCCACATATCACAGCTATAGGTACAGAGAAAGTAGTGGTTTTCAAAACCACTCCAATTGGTGAAATTCTATGGTTTATTAAAGGTTAATTTTTTTTAACTTAAATATTCAACCTTTATAAAGTGGGAGACATAATTATGGGTGGGGGACAATTGCTTTGTTGTTTTGCACATGGGTGGGGTTATCTGTATGGTGGGTGGATTTCTTAGTGAAAGACCCATTTATTTATGGTGGGGGTGATGTGTATTCACATGGTGACGCATGATAATTTGTTAATTGTTTTTTATTTTAAAAACAATCTATTGTAAAGGATCATTGCATTGGTTTTAATTTTACTCTATATTTCGCCTGATGAAGACAAAGGGTGAGGCCTGGGTTGGCAAGAGGCCAATTCCCCCTCATAAATAAAACCATTACATTCTTCATTTAGTGTTGATTCCAATGGGTGCTTACATGGCATGCTTCATATTTGAACCTGCCAAGTATTTAATCATTTAGTGAAATTTTTATTAAAAATAGGCTATTTATGGGAAATCATTTTATTAATATATTACAAATGGTAGCTCAAAATTGTTTCCATCTTTTTTAAGAGTGTGTAATTTTAAATTTCCCATGTAACTAGCCTATTTTCATTGTAAAATGCACTGAATTATAAATTAATAAAATGTGGGGGCGTTACTGACTAGTTCACACATTTACTTTTTCACAGATGCATTATCGATAGATTCTGACACCCTCCTAATTGGATTATTTGAATTTCATGCGTACTAATTTAGTGGATATTAAAATGATTGCTCACATTTATGGATGCATTGTCATTTGATTCTGATGTCCATTCATTAAGACATGTTTTTTCACTCATGCATTAATTGTTCATACTTGTGTGAACCCATTTTGGTTAATTCCAATGTCCATACCTAGAGCATGCATTGATACTCAATCATAAGCACAAATTGCTCATTCCTTGAGAATTTTTTATTATTTTAAACATAGGGGGGTCACTATTGATTGTCTTGGGGAGATGTTTTGTGGGCCTTACATTTTTTCTTGCACACATTCATTTCTTCATAATTGTTACATGTGCCCATTTAGTGACTACTTGCATAGATTTCTCTTATATTTTAGGATGCATTATTAATAGAGCTTGATGTCCATTTGAGCATGCATTGTCACTTGTTCACAGATTGCTCTCATTTTACTGGACTCATTTTTAGCATAGTCTAAAGTCCATCTCTAGAGCGTGCACTATTACTCTCATTTGTCGTCATGTCGACTCCACTTGAGAGATACCTATTGAGTATTTTTTTTCATCTCTAGTTATCATTATTGGGAAGGACAAATATGCTTCATGGAATGATTATATGGAATGATCACTCAAAGAATGGGAACTTATTCCATTCTTATATGGATAAATTCTTTCTCCTATTGACCCAGCTCAATATAATGACTAGGCCAACTCTTGTGACTGTGTCTATGGTCACTTGTTGTTTCATATTTCATGGGATTTACACCACCATGTAAAGCACATAGAGTGTCCCTCTACTATTTGGAGCACTCTAAAATCCCTTTTCAATGATCCCACTGAGACCTACATCACACCATCTCCTCCTCTACCTATCATCTCTTTTGAGACTATTGTACTCTCGCCTCCTAATTTTATTTCCTATGATGATACATCCATGGTGGAAATTATCTTCTTTATATTGATCCCCCTTATAGGATGAGATTTTACCAGACCTTAGTTATCCTATTACAAATTCTACATTCATTCCTATGTATATTATTTCTCTTTTAGAGCCTTCACAGACTTACACTTCAAAGGACTCCACTTTTTGCAGTATGAGTACACACATTGAGAGTATTAATGACTCATGTTTCTAAGGATGTTCATCTTGAAAATTTGAATGCTTCATTTGTAGACCAATCTTTAGTTTTGATACTTGTTGAGTGTTGCTCTCCTCTTCCCATGGACATTCTTTCAAAAAATGTTTCATGCCTATCTTATTTGGTTGTTCTCTCTCCTTCATTACATGCTTATTCATTTTATCTTCTACAATTAGTCCTATGATATCTTATCATACTTTGGCACATTTAAGCACTATCAAGGAGTCATTTGATTATTTTCCAAATATCTACATCTTGATTCCTACATGCATTTCATGTGAGTGGGAATTTAATAGTTTGATAGCTCAAGGTTTCTTTCTTTCAAAAGGAAGAGACATCATTTTTTATAGAGGGACCTACTACAGAATTCACCATGTGACATTTTGCATTCACATTCTCTCTCTTCTATGTGAAGGCACACTTCCTTCATGTTTTTTAAGATATTGGGGATCATCACTTTATACTTGGAGTGTTGATTATTTTAGCATCTTCTTCTGGGGGGTCTTCTAGTCTCCTCTTCTTATTTTCTCTCTTTTTTTTTGTGGGGGGGAGTTTTTTCCCACTAGGTTTTTTTCTTTTCTTTAATTTATGAGATATTTCATTGTACATGCATACCTCATCAAGCCTTATTATCAGGACCCATTTTTTGTATCATCACCTACCTAAGTTGTGCTTATGGGGGGTATTGGTGTAGACCTTTTTCTTATGGGCTTTGGCTACACTGCTACATTAGCTTGCTTAGGAATCTAGAGGTTATTTAAGAGTATTATTACCACATTCGCTAGAATTTGGGTTTTCACTATCTCTCCAACCTATAAATACCTCTCTCCTTTTGTATTCTTCATTTAGTGAGCCTAGATTCATCAAGATTCTTCATTGTGAGTTGTGATAGCTTTGAGAGTTGTGAACTTCATCTCTTTGGATAAGTTGTGTATCTCCATTATTGAATACATTGTATTTAGTGTCTTCTCTCTTCTATATTTATTGATTCAATAGTTGTGTGTGTTTGCTCTACAGTCACCAGTCTTAGATGTTTGATTTTGGATAACTCTTTTAGGTTAAAAGATATCAAGGTCATGGTGAGGAAGAGGAAAATGATCAAAATCATAGTAATAATGAGACTCAAGATAATCAACAACAAGATCAAAAAAATCATGAAAGTGTTGAAAGGCTTCTAGATATGAAGACATGCCTAACATGAAGGTTAAATCACAAAATTTTGATGGTATGATTATAGGTCATAGAGTTGAGGCTTAGCTTGGTTAAATATAAATATAATTTGAAATTTGTAACTATTCTAAGGTAACCACAATGGTTTCGGACGCATACAAACTCTTTGGATAAGCTTCTACCTAGTGGGTAAAAAATAATATGGAAATGGGACTGAACTCCATTGTTCTTCCTTGGGATTAGTTTGTAACCCTCTCTAGGTAAATGTTGTTACCCCAATTTTACTTTGACTATAAGTTAAAAATTTTCCATAATCTCAAGCAAGGGGACATGTTAATGATATATTATCTCGAAAAGTTCACAAAACTTCTCAAACATGTTCCTTAATATTAGTGGGACGAATGTTTCCATGTTCATAAGTTTATCATGGGTTTTAACCCACATATTATAGGTGAAGTAGATGTGCATGGAACTTTGTCCAATGATCAAGTTTTTGAGAAAACCATCAAATAGGACTAAAATATTCAATATCTTATTTTTTCAAGGGATAAATATTTTAACAATTTTTGGAGTCCTAAATCATCATCTTCCTTAAAAAATAAGAATTAGAATTAGAATAATAATTTGAATCAAAGTTTTAATGGAAAAAAATTTGAATACAATGATGATTTGGGATTCAAAAATAAAGATAATGAGTTCAATGAAATAAATGGAAGTAGAGAGGAAAAACCATTAAAAATGAAGGGTATGCCAAGGGGATGTTTCAAGTGTGGAGGTGATCACTATGCAAATAATTATGTACACAGGAATTTAGGAAAAAAATTCAAAGGTTTCTCACTACCTTCCTCACAAATAAATAATTAATAGAGAATCCATGTGGTGGTTTAAAATTTCCATGTTTATTTTCAAATCACACATATTAAGGAATTAGGTACATTATTTGGTTGTCCTATTTCTATTCTTATAGACACTGGATCTATAGAATTAATTTTTTCACCTCAATTACTTAGTAAATTTTCATATAAGGGTATTTAAACTAATTTGGATAAGAGGATATCCTACTTGGGTATATAGGGTTAAGATTATAGAAATGATAGGGCACAAGGGTGAATATTAGATCTACAATGGGAAAATTAATGTGCTTAACTCAAATATACCATATGTTGAGTTTATTATACTAAGATAGGCTATTAATATAAATTAAAACTATGCTAGATATATAAATGACATATAATAAAGTACTTAGTTGTTTTTGATGTTAATAAATGTTGGATTTGGTATAGATAGAAAGTAGGTAGGAAGATAGTTGTGGATCAATCATCAAAATTTGGATCTAGTGCCTATGCTTCTTTAGACACTTGCATCAGCCTAGGATAGTTACATCGATGCTAGTTTCATGTAAATAATATGCATCCAAATAGGATATGACCACCTAGATGCTTCTAGGTTTGGCTTCATCTTTGCTTTGGTGGATTCAAATCTAGATCATGAACTATCAATCCTGGTAAAATGGTAAAACCCTAGCTTTATATATTCAATATGATATTGGAGGAAAATGGGTTAGTGGGAATAGGGTGTCTATCTAACCCATAATTACCCCATTGTTAAAAGGCACTTCCTACATATATAATACTCCAGAAGAGGACCTCAAACTCATGTAGATTTCCCCTACATGTTGGATTGTGTATGAATCATGCAATGTGTAAAGAAAATAAAACATTGACCTATCTTGTAACTTAGAAAATATGACCTTATGATTGTTCCTTTATTACTTCATACATGTAGCTATGTTATTCCTTTGATTGATATCAAAATAGGATAGAATATGAAAGCTTTGGGTAACTTGAGTGCTTTTTTGGTTTGATTGCTAGGTTTCATAGGTGGTGAATGAATGAGGGTTGATATTATATTTATACCAATAATATAAGGATATAAATTATATTAAATCACTTAGGCTGACT
Organism: Torreya grandis; assembly: GCA_037957365.1. Lineage (NCBI taxonomy): Eukaryota > Viridiplantae > Streptophyta > Pinopsida > Cupressales > Taxaceae > Torreya > Torreya grandis. The sequence continues at coordinate 4,160,258 of JARHVA010000500.1, forward strand.
ATTGTGATATGTTTCATTTGAAAATTAGATGACTTTAGGTCATTGGACACTTGCATCAGGCTAAGATAGTAACATCGACACTATTGTTTATCCCATATGTTAGTGTCCAAGGAGAAGGAGAGAAGACACGGGCTTAAAAATTATAGAGGTGTAATATAAGTAAACTTTAAGCATTTTGTATGAGATGGGATGTTTGTGTTGTCAATATAAAGTTTTTCAGACTAAGAAATAGGCTAAGGGGCATAAGATAGAGTAGATGTGAGGCTTGTAGAAGAAAGGCATGTGTAGGACTCATAGGAATGACTAAGGTCATGAGTTTTCCAAGTGTAAAATATTGAGGTGCTACATAATCACAAAATATCATTTAAATTTCCCCCCTTTAATCTATTAATGAAATTGTTAGTTTAAATGAAATGAATAAGTACTTCTATGTGTATGCACACCTTGTCTTTCATTAAGTTAAATTTGAGTGTTTTACTAGAGCTGGGTTTTAGTTTTTTTTTTATTACTAACTTGAAACCAAGAACATGTTATAGTGTGTAATCAGTGAAACTAATCTGGGTCAAACATACTTGAAATATATTGAAATTGAAAGAGCAAGGTTTATGAGTACACATGTGCGTTGATGTAACTGTCTTGCCTATTGGTAAGTTATTTTTGAAAAATATATATCCTTGTAAGGCTATGAAACTAAGATTAAGATAAATATAGATAAACATTTGAAGTGCATATTTTGAAGGTGATAGAGATATATTAGAAGGTACATGACTCCAACTTTAGAGCAAAAATGATTTGCCACCTGGTAGTTAAGATTAGCTTAACCATGCAACCCAATGGTACTCATAGCCTGGTGAGTTTGGATTATCAAGTACAAAATGAAAACTTAGAAATATTGAGTGATTTAATCACCCAACCATACCAAAAGGTGAACTAACTACTACAGTAGATTGGCTCTTTAACGTTTTTAAAAATCTACTAGGTATTAGTACATGTAATAATTTTAGATTTTGAATTTGATTTATATTTTAAAATATTAGGCACATGTTGCATAGCATATGTACCTTAGATTTGTATCATTTTGAAACTATGTTAATAATGGTACCATCTATATAATTCTACCATAAATTTGTATTAGAATCATATAATTATGTACTTTGTCCAATTAAAAAAGTTGTGTAAGTGTGGAGGACATGATTAAAAAACATACCCCCACTATATATGTATAAATATAAAACTGATATAAGTACCAATGTGGAGGACATGTTTCTAAAGCATGCCCCCACTGTAAACTAGATATGTTGAAAACTAAGTAGGTGTGAAGAACATGCTTCCAAAGCATGCCCTCATTGAATCTTTGAATTATAATTACCATGTTGAATGAATATGGATAACATGCTTCCCAATCATTCCCCCACTTAATCTACTATGAATATGTGTAAGTCATGTCATCATGACATGACCCCACTAAATATGCAAGCTAGTGTAAGTACCATATACTATGTGAGTGTGGAGAACATGCTTCCAAATCATGTCCCCACTATAATCTGGAAACTATGAAAATATGGAAACCATGTCACCATGACATGCCCCAACTAATATTCTGCCACTTTGAGGTGAGATAAAAAATAATATATGGTAGTTAGCTCACCTAAAAAGGGTAAGACAACTATAAATCTATGAATGTAACCATGTATCATATAGAAGGAAACATGTATAGGTAAATGTATCATTGAAGCATATAGAACCAATGTAATCACATGTAGGCTAATATTCATGATAAATATCATGAAAATGTATATATAGTAAAATATCATCAAGAAAACAATCACACACATAAGATCACTCAAAATCAAGTCAAAAGGTAATGGTCCAAGGAGACCACAAATAAGGGGCATGTTCAAATGCCATAAAATCACATAGGCATGACTTAGTCAAATGTCCACAAAACTAAGTGATGACATATTCAAATGTCAAATAATACAATGACATATTAAAATATCCATAAAATAAAATATAGGTATAAGGGCCACATGTAATGGAGCATATGCAAATGCTTGAAAAATCAAGGTAATAGCAAGGTAAAACACTCAAGGAAGTATGTAAAGGAAAAGCATAAGTAACCAGGATAAACATGTCATAGTGGCCCATGGATAAAATGTATTAACAAAAAATTTCAAGTACATAGTATATCAATTACTCTATATAATGCATAATCATGGATAATATGCATGTGTAAGTATATATGTAATATCAAACTTGATAGTGTAGAGTGATCATCAAATCATATAACCTGTGTGTATCAATATCAGACAAGATGTATTACCCCAACATCCTCATGATGTGAGTAGAAGGAAGCCCTGAAACCCATAATTTTATCATGTATATGTGTATACCTATGTATTTTTATGTAGGATTAAATGATATGTTAGTCCTAAACATGTAACTAACACAAATGCCAAGGAGATATAAAACATATAAGTGCTAAAAGTGTTTTTATATTTTTGAATGTTTTTTTTATTTTTTTAGTATTTTTGGAAGATATTTTGGAAAATGGAAAATATATCCAGTTTCCAAATTTGAATTTAAATAACTAAGCATTTCCCAATCTAAATGTATAAGACTATCTGATAATTCAATCTAGTTATTCATATCACACCATGTCTTATGACTTATCATGGCACATGTTGCAATGCATTTTGGTAAATGCATTTCATTTGTTGTTATCACAAATGTATCACTATACCCATAAAGTGGCACACATATTTTTATATCTTGAAATTTAAATGTAATTCACCTATTTTTAATATCAATTTTTTCTTCCATATCGGCCAACCAAGCCTAACCTAGATGTAAGGTGAAATTCAGCTTCGAATTTGTTACCCATATCAGAGAATATACAATCTTTGGTCTACAAGATATAGGTAAAAGTATGTATCCAAGGGAGTATGGATTTAATGGATATTTATTTAGTTCATTTTTATGACATCCCATTTATTTAAAAAATATCCTACTAAAAAGTGAGTCCCATTATATGCCAATTGGAATATGTGTACAGTATAACCCATTGATATTTGTAGAAATAGTTATATGTCCTCCTATAGGTGTGTTTAAAAGTGGGTATTTTTTGTGAAGATGTGAAATATTGGACTTTATTTTTTGTGAGGACAAAAAAATTATTTGTCCCACACTCTTGTGTTCTTGAATTTTGGCCTTCAAAGCTCCACATTGACTTGTATTGTGACCAATGATCTGATGATAATTACAATATGGCAATCCTTATTGAGGAAGAAGGTGATTGCCTAATATGTGCTGAGTAGAAGGTAAATAAATCATGTTATACTCAAGTAACATGGATAAAATATTATTGATGTTATCTTGTTCTGTTGTGATCTGTAAAATTTGTTATGAAGCCTTTTGAGAAAAATCCACATAATGGATATGACTTAATGTAATTGGGTTCTCATACAAATGATTAAATATTTTCAATGAAGAGGAAGATATATAAGGACAAGAATTTATATTCTCATTAATTTTAGTTATTTTATCTTTTCTTTTATCTAATTTTGTATCCAATTTTTCCATGCCTTGAGGATGGATCACCAAAGGGAGGTTGTTGGAGAATTAACCTTAATTTAGGTCCTTTCTTAGGTTTATAGATTTATATTAATTCTTAGTTATGTGTGAATTTATTATATTTGTAAATTTATTTTATTCTTAACTTTATTATGTGTCACTTACCTAACTAATCCACTTTTTATATTTAGAATTACTTGCATGTAACTCTCCCTTTCTCACATGGCACACACCTCCCTTCTCTTTGTAAGGGATTAGGACACAAGTAGCATACACTTGGAGGGCTTGTAAGGTTATAATTTAATTATATATAACTCTCATTTTCCTCCTCTATCTCAATAAAATAGCCCTTTCTCTCCTCTTTTTCTCACTAGAATCTCATAGTTCTCTCTCTTCTTCTCTTGTGCTCTTGATTCAATCGTGTACTTGTAGAGATTTTGGTAGCAAACCTTCTAATAAGATCACATGGTTTTTTCTCTAATATGTTAAGTTTATAATATTATTTTCACTTAAACCTTGTATTAATTATGAAAAACATGGGCATTACATATCTAAATGTTGAAAATTACACCCATACAAATTTTGTGATAAATCCATGCATGATACATTACATTGCTGGAAAATGACTAAATGTCCTACATGTTAGAAATTTCACCCATGAAAATTTTGTGGTAAATCCATACATGATACATTTCATTATTTTAAAATGATTAAATATCATACCTCTAAGGGTAGAACTATTTGGATTCCTAAAAATGATGGATCTTCTAGAGACTTTAATATGTTTTCTTATGATAATACTTCTAATGCTTCACAAAGAATATATTTTGCAAGTGACACATCTTCTTTGTCTCATTTTTTAATTAATTAAATCTATTTTTGAATTCCTTGATTTGTATTATGAAGGATAGATGCTTTATTTAGAGATTTTGTGACTAACTTCTTTTCGTGCAGATTTACACACTTTATGATGGAATATGTCTTTGCTCAAATTTGCCTAGTCATACATCTAATTTTATTACTTTATGTATGTAAATCATATTTTTTGCATAATGGTTACTAAACTTGAAATATTGGTATTATATTGCTTGTTTTACAATATTTTTTGGATCATTACTCATTTTGGTTGGTCTTTTTTCCATGGTAGATTGACCACCTTGTTCAAAGCAGATTTTTTAGAGATTCTTGGTGATCACACTTTCTTCCTTGCAACTTTTGGTAGCACCTTCTCTTCTTTCTCTCTCTAAATTTTTTATAATTATTCTTAAAGGATGTTTCTATTAAGGAAGATTATTATGTAATTTCAACTCCCTTTTTTTTTTGTAAAGGTTCTCTCCACTTTTGTAACCCTAAATTTAAGTTTAAGAGGTAGTGTTGGAGAATTAACCTTAATTTGGGTCTTTTCCTAGGCTTATAGGCTTATCCTAAGTCTTATTTATGTGTGCACTTATTATATTTTTAAATTCATTTTATTATTACCTTTATGAGGTGTCACTCACCTCACTAATCCACTTGTTGGATTTAGAGTTACTTGCATGTAACTCTCCCTTCTCCACATGGCACACACCTCTTTTCTCTTTGTAAGGGATTAAAACACAAGTGGAACACACTTGGAGGGATTGTAAGGTCATAATTGGATTCTATATAACTCTCATTTTCCTTCTATAGCTCTATAAAAGAGCCCTTCCTCTCCTCTTTTTATCACTAGAATATCATAAATCTCTCTTTTCTTCTCTTGTACTCTTGATTCAATGTTATACTTGTGGAGATTTTGGTAGAAAACCTTCCAATAAGATCACATGGGTTTTTCTCTAATACATTTAGTTTCCCACTTTAAAATCTTGTTTCAACTTAAGGTTTGCACATTGAGAGGTATTATTGTTTTATGTTTTTCTTAATTTCTACTTTTTCAATGTTGTTTATAATCGTTATTATCTTAAATCCTTTCATAGGTTCATTGTTTGATTCTCTTAGAATTTTTGTAACAATGGTTCCCATTATGATGATTCCTGATTTTTATGTACATCTATGTGTACCTCAATGTTTAATTTATTGATAGGTTGTTGGTTATCCATGATTTTTTTTAATACCCCAAGCCTTGTCAATTTGGATTACACTTGAGAGCTATAAGATGGTTTATACCTTATCATGTTTTCCCAATCCTTGTCCTTAATACCCATATTTAAGTAAATATTGAAGGACAAAATTATGTAATATTTTACTTGAGGATTTTTGAAGTATCTGAATAACATGATGAATCCACTATTGTCATATTGGAAAGTTTTAGAATCTTATGTTTTTAATGTTCTATAGGTGTAGGATGTTTCCTTTTTCTTGATGGCTTAATATGACTTGGTAAAGATGCCATAATTTCTTGGTTAACCTTTTTTTTAAAATTCAATATAAAATGAAGGCCAAGAAGGATTATCACCCTTAATAAGGGGAATATTATTTGTAAATGTAGGAATAAAAGGGGTTTTATCAATGAAATTGAAGGAATGTCTCCTTTATTAATGATTTATAAATCCTCCATGATTTCCTTATGGAGTTGATATAAATTGACATGATCAAATGAAAATACCTTATCTCTTTTGGGAATCAATTTTAGTATAGAATGAAAGGTCATATTCTTTTGATCCTCCTTGGGATGGATCACATCGTGTCTTGAAAGGATGGGTGCATCGACTTGATTGGAGGAATAGTAATTACCACCATTTAATGATTTTATATTGTTTACCTTACACTTAGAATAATGCAAGAGTAATGTATTTTAATCCCTAATTGGAGATATTATTGAAGGGTTTTATAGTCATAATCATCAAAGCAATCAATGTAATCCATGATAAAAGAAACAAATAACACAAATATTAGGATAAGGCAAGAGATAAGCATATATAAGATAATGTTTATGCAACAATGATGTTTAAATATCGGGTTCACCAAATGCTTAACCCTAATTTGGATAAGAGGCTATCCTACTTGGGTAGATAGGGTTAAGTATATATAAATGATATGGCACAAGGGTGAATAACATATGTACAATAGGCCAATTAATGTGTTAAACTTAGATGTACCATATGCTAAATTTATTATACTAAGATAGGATATTAATGGAAAGTGAAGCTATGATAGATATATAAATGAAATAAAATAAAGTAATTAGTTTTTTCTAATGTTAATATAGTGTTATATCTAGTACAGGTAGGAAGCAAGTAAGAATACAATTCTATATTAGTCATTAGATTCTAGATCTGGTGCCTCAGCTCTTTAGACACTTGTATCAACCTAGAATAGTTATGTTGACATTAGTGTCTAAGTTTGATGCTAGTGTCTTGTATGGAATATGTGCCCAAATAGGATGAAAATACCTAGATGTTTTTATGTTTGGCTTCACCTTCACTTTGGTGCATTTAGATTTGGGTAATGGAATATCACTCCTGGTGAAATGGCAAAACCCTAGATTTTTATCTTCAATGTGACCTTGGGAGAAAATGGGTTAATGGGCACACAGTGTTGAGTTAACCTGCAATGACCCCATTTTTAAAGGGTACTACCTACATAGAAAATACCCCAGAAGAGGGCCTAAAATTCATGTAGTTTTCCCCTACGTGTTGGCTTGTGTGTGAATCATGAAATGTGTAAAATAAGTACAATAACGACTTATCTTGTAACTTGGAAAATGTGACCTTATGACTACTCATTTAGTACTTTAGACTTGTAACTAGGTTGTTCCCTTGACTGATATCAGAATATTGTAGAATAGGAAAGCTTTTGGTAACTTGAGTGTTTCTTGAGTGCTCTTTTAGTCTAATTGTTAGGTTTCATAAGTGGTGAATGAATGAGGGTTCATATTGTATTTATACCAATCCTATCAAGATATAAATTGCATTAAATCACTTAGGTTGACCATTGTGATACATTTCATTTACAAATTAGATGACTTTAGGGAATTAGACACTTGTATTAGGCCATGATAGTAATATCGATGTTATTATCTGACCTTGGTGTTAGTATCTAAGGAAAAGGAGAGAAGGAATAGGCTAATAAATTTTAGAGATATAAATAAGGAAATTTTAATTATTCTAGATAATATGGGATGTTTTTGTCATCAATATAAGGTTGGTCATACTAAGAGATAGGTCAAAGAGCACAAGATAAATAAGATACAAAATTACAAAAGCAAGGCATGTGGAGGACTAAGAGGAATAGCCAGGGTCATGATTTTACCAAGTGTACAAGACTGAGGTGATACATAATCACAAAATATCATCTAAAAAGGGTTAGTTTTATGGAAAATTCTTAGGTTGTTCAATATGGCAATCAATTAAAAGTCAAGGTAGAGTGATGTTTGTTTGAGGCTAAGGTAAAACTACCTAGTTTCACCACCAAAATGAACCTTTTTATAACACATTTAGGTTCATATGATGTAATATTGGGGGTGAATTGGGTTTAGCATCATAGGGAAAAGTTTGATTGTTTCTCCAAAACTGTAGAGTACTTAGATGACTTAGGAAATAAAACTTATATTCTAGCATAAAAATAGAAATCAAAATAAGATAAATATCTAATACGTAAATTAGGAAAACATGTAAGAAAGGATGAAAGTTGTATATATTTAAAATAGATTAGGCAAATCACTTAAAGGAAACCATTTTTTAGGATTAACCTTTTTATATGAATTTCAGGTTTTTTTCCTGATAAATTATCTAGAATTCCTCCAAGAAGGGAGTTTGATTTCTCTATAGATATTATTATAAGATCAAAAATTTAGTCTAAATCATCATATAAATGATCAAAATAGAGATTTAATAGTTAAAATATCAACTTTAGGAGATGTTATCTATAATGGTTAATTTGAGCAAGTGCGTCACCATGGGGAGCACTAATGGGTTTTGTCAAAAATAAAGATGGAACATTACGTCTTAGCATAGACAATCAAATGTTGAACAAGGTTACAATGGTAGATAGGTATCCACTACCTCAAATTTATGATATTTTATTATAAAATTCATGGATAAATCATCTTTTTCAATATTTATCTTAAAGCAAGGTATCATCAGTTAAAAATCAAGGATGAGGATATGCCTAGAACAACTTTCATAACTATAAATGGGAATTATGAATTCATAGTCCTACTTTTTGGACTAAATAATGCACCATATTAATTAATCTTATGAATAGTGTTTTTGGAGACTATTTAGACAATTTTTTAATTGTCTTTTTGGAAGACATTTCAATATACTCTAGGAATGAGGAGAAATAATATCATTTATGTCTGCTGATGTAATGCCTGAGAGAGCATAAGCTATATGGTAAATTTTCTAGGTGTGAATTTTTTAAAAAATAAGTGAAATAATTATGGAATATTGTTTTTAATTTTTTTTTGTCTTGACCCATCAAATATTAGATCAATTATGGTTTGGTCATGATGCAAGAGCATCATCAAGAACTATGTAAATTTTAGCTCATTTTGGTTGCTAGGTCATAGATAGGTCAATAATAAGCTTTTTAAGATTTATTTTTTAATTAATTTGTTATTTTTTAAGTGTTTTAAGTATTTAAACATCCTTCAATATAATTCTAGGTCATTATATGATAAAAATTTGGCTACTTATGCATGTTTTTGGTTTTCTCGCTAAAACCTAGAATTTCAAAATTTTGAATAATTGGGGTGATTGGAAGGTCTTAAATAAATTTTAAGGGGTATTAAATGTTATAATAAGTGTTTGAAATTTATTTAAACTATTATATTAGGTTTATTAAATCTTAGACTCATCCAATGTATAAACATGACAAATCAAGCATATTTGAAAGAGTTTAAGGATTGTTGAGAAATACTTTTTCCATAAAATAACAACAAACTAGGTTTAGAAACTTAGTTAAACATGGATTAGGCTTGAACCATCTGATAATGATCCTAATTAAGTTATAAAATCCAAGGATTAATGAATAATTGGAATTTCTTTTTAAGGGAGAATATGTTTATAGAAATGTTGTATTAGGGGTTTGTGTATATCAATTGAATTGTAAATGAATAAAAGAATGTTTTTGTGATGATCTCCATGGATTCTCAGACTATATAAAAGATGTAATTAATTTGTTTTATATTTATTCAATCTTAATTCATTCTTTTTAATTTTTTTAGTTGATAAATTTATGAGAACAGGGTTAAAAGGATGAGTTTGCAAGTTTTTGGAGGTTATTAAGTTTGCAAGCCTGTGTAGTGAAAAAAGATGTATATTTAAATAAATTGGAATGGGTTTCTAATCTTAGAGGATATATCATATATTATATGAATTTTATTTTCTTTTTTCATATTTTATTTGAGTCAATATCATATTTTGAATTTTTTAACTTACTTTACAAAATTAGAAAATATAGAATTTTGTGTAATTATAGTCATAATAAATTCATATTTGTATGTGTTTTTGTGATTTTTATGGTTGGAAACCACTGAATATATCAATATTAAATTTTAAGGTATATAATACAAGTATAATCATCATTTTAAAGTGAGTAGAGCTCAATAAATTGAATTTTTAGTGCTCTTGGGTCCTACACGAGCAATCAAACCCTATGTTAGGGCTTCATTCACAAAAAACTACATATCTCTCAAATTAACCCTTAGAATTCATTAAAAAAAATTGGATAGTTGATATAAGGATTTTATAAGGTTATTAAAAAGGTTATAATTATTTAAGACACTCCTAGCTAAAGTTATAGATGATTGATTGTAAACAAGTTTTAGAGTTTAAAATAGGGTTTAAGGATAGGAAAATGGTGTTTTCTTGAGATTATCTTAGTTAAATCATCTAAAATTTTGTAAAAATCTAAAATATGGTAACTTCCACATGATCTAAGTATTCTAAGGTCTTTAAAGTCACCTTGATGAAATGTATTTAAGATTGGTTTTTTTGTAGACTTGTGCTTTTAAGCTTAAACAGGGTTAAGTTTGAGTTTTACAAATTTTCCTTAGGATCAGAGTCAGTGAAGATCTAAGAGCTCTTGAATATCATTCATAACATGTAAATGAATATTTTTAATGATATAAAGGATAATGTAAGTCTGAACCTTAGGTTATAGTCTTCATTACCCTTCAAATAGACCTATAATTAAAGGCTACAAGCTATTATAATTAAAAATTCAATTGAAGGATATGGAATATGAGTTTATGATGGGTTTCTTGTTCGTTTGGATTCAGTTAGATGTGATAAGTCAATTGAGAAGTCATTTTATGATAGCATCCAAAATCTTAGTAGAGAATTCAAGATCTGCTAATGAAGGTAATAGGCCTATAAAGTAAGTCTTAAATATTGTTATACGCTTGACAAACCTACATATTACAAGAAAGGTAAATTAAGTTGAGTCCATGAAAGCTTAAGAAAGATTTATTTTATTCTTTTAGAAATAATATCAATATTGGTTTAGGTAAGTCATTTGGATTAACTTGATAGACTAAGATATTATGTTTGAAATAATAATGAATGTAAGAAGGTTTCAAAGCCTCAATTTGATAAAAAAAAGTCCTAGTGTAAGAGATCTAGAAGAGGTCTACTTGCACCACTTTGGTGTCAGATAAGAAAATATATTAGGAAGTGTGAAATAATATTGTGGCATAGATATCCCTAAGTAGTAAAGAAAAAGGATTAAAATAAAAGAGCTCATTGAAATTTGAGGAATTACAAGGTGATATAGACTTGGATGAAGAATCAATAGACCAAGGTGAAAATTATGGGTGAGACTGAAATAAGAGTGAATGGGTGCCAAAAGACCAAGTGAAACCTAGGTTGAAGTATAGAGAAAAGTGAAATAGATTTGCTAAGGCACATTGAGTCCTGAGATAGAGAAGAAAATTTCTTATAGAGAAGAGATGGAATATATTGAGAGAGTGAGAAGCATATTGAGTCCTAGAGAGAAGAGAAAAGGAAATTATGAGAAAAAAAAACAAGATGCAGGGGTATATTGAGAAAGGGTACCATAAGAAGAAATAAAACATAGTGATGATTAAGATGGATATTCAAAAAGAGATAAATGATTTGGAAGAGAGGATGAGAATGGTGAAGATCTTAATGGTGAGATAATAAAAAGATTAAAATGGACTATAGTTTTATATATGAAAATAAGAAAGAAGCAATAAGAAGTCAGATATTAGAAAAATATGATAAGGGAAGAATACACTTGGAGAGGTAATAAGGTCTCAATGTTTTAATTCTAATAATTTCTTTGTGTAATCACCTAAAAGTGGTAATTAGATGCTAAGAGTGTCACTTGAGTTAACCTATTCCTAGTTTAGCCCTACAACTATCTTAGAGCCTTAGACACACTTTTTCAGTCACTGAGTAGACCATAGTCACCTAAAGTCAGCTAAAACACAATCACAAGACTATCTTCTCAGATCCTAGCCCAATTTTTCTCTTAGTCTACCAAGCGTACATTAGCACCACATTTGTGACATTATAGCCACATGGTGCTAGTGTTCCCAATTGGGCACTATTGTCCTTACCCCTAAATATCCCAAATAGATAATTTTTCAAACATGCACCCCTCCTAAGGTCAGCCTAAGCACATTTTATTATCCACACAAGCTATCGATCTTTATAAATACAAATCTATTCGACCTTTATTCGCTAGATGGAAAATAAATGCAAAAGCACATTCAAACCAAAGACAAATTGAGCAAAATTAAGTTATTTGATCCCTATTCTACCCTACTTATACATACTACCATCTACAACATCCCTAAGCCCAATTTTCAAATATTTCAAATCTTAAGAACATTCAAGGCATCCAATTACACTCTCATTCTATCATTCACTTACACTTGCATCAAGCACTAGGTGAGAGAACTACATCAGGCTTGATCCCTCTTCGAAGTATTGGTATGCAGGCAAATCTTTTCACAGTGGGGTGTTGAGGATGTCCAACTTATCCTACTAATAAACACATAATTATTGTTCATACCATACTTATAAGGAGGATTAGGGTTTTCACACCAACTCAAGTTTTCTAGGCACACCACAGAGCTCTAGACTTTGTGTGCATAGGAACATGGACTAAAAACACATATGCAAGTGCTCCCATAAAATAGGAAAAGTCACATAAAGGGGACACTACCACCACTTTGAGGACACTATAACAACATGGCACTACTGTCCATATGGGGCATTACTATCCAATGAGAAAACAAATTCTAGAATCATGTTGATGATGCTCAGAACTGTTCAGAACCAAGTTTTTAGAACCCATATCATCCATGACAATCACTTTCTAGATAATTTTATATTTATGCTTATTTATTACTATTTTTATAAATTCAAATAATTTAAAAAACCATAACAAATTAGTGTTTAATTATTTTATATTATTTGAATGATTTAGACATCTTATCCCTTTAATTTAAACTTAGGATTAACATAGTAAAACTCTAAAAGGTTAAATCATTTATTGAACCCATCTTCGAATATTAATTCAAATCCTAGCTTGCACTAATTTAAATATTTGTGAAATAATTTAGGGATGCATACTTCTAATTTTTTAATTATTTTTAGATAACCTAGATAATTAAAACTAATTTCACATTAGGGTTTCAAATTATTTTTAATATAATTTAAATGAGTGCAAGGAAACCCTAGATTCAAAAAACCTAAACTTAGATGATCTTAGGTTTTATGTACTTTTTTCTCTTATTTTCATTCACTACTATTAAATTTTTTAGAATTCATATATTCTATTTTAGTCTCTCTATTTCAATTTGTTTACTATATGCCATCTAAAAAATCTATCTCTCTTCCATTAAGAAGAAGTGATAGACTAGGTGGTAATCCTATAGAGCGTATACATATTCCTACTATCTAAACCTATAATAAGGACAAAGAACCTATTACAACTCTAGATATGAATCCTTCACACCCTGGTTATGTGGAATTCAATGACAATGTATCTAACTATGAACAATACAACCAACAACAAGATGAGGTCCACATTGAGAATCATGACAAACTACCTCCACTTAAAAATAATGACATAATTATGAACAAAGATGAGGTATTATAAGGCTTTAGAGATAGAATTAGGGAATAACCCCTTTATCATGCATAGATTCTATAGGACATATAGAAATCAATAATAAGACAAACAATGATCAATCTTCAACCCTTCCAATTAATAATGTTGTTACACCTCTAGTGGGGCCAACTCAACCAACTCAAATAACATAACACAAGATTTGTATTCAACCATTAGTGACAACTATACTATTTGTGGCTATTTCCTCTAATTCATATGTATAATCCATTATGCATGAGGTTCAAACTTTGTAGTCTAAGGTGTTGCATATCAAGGAGGGAGAAACTAGGCCATCACATACCTTGGATTCCAACATTCTCTTGTATACACCTTTGACACATCATATAGTGGAAATTCCTTTGCCATTTTGTTTCATGACACCCAAGATCACATTATATGGTGGCAAAGATGAACCAAAGCATCACCTCAAAGCCTTTCACATAGCATGCTTAGACTATGTGTCCAATGATTGGCTTCTTATAAAGCTATTTCCACGCAGTCTCAAGGATTATGCCCTAAAATGGTGTTATTATGATTTTCCAAATAAATCTATCACAACATTAAATACTTTAGCTGACATGTTCCTAGAACACTTATCTATCAACATTAGTGATAAAATATCATATGCATAAGTGGCACAATTAAAGAAAAATTCAAATGAACCTATCATGGATTATGTCTTACGATACAAGAAAATATTATCCTAATTGACTAGCACCATGGTAGACAAAGAGATTTAGGATATATTTAAACATAGTCTATTACTAGTATTGCATGAAGGTATCTTGTTTAATAATTTTCCTACATTTACCGATATGTGCCACATAGTTAAGGAAATAGAGGTTAAGCTCTTAATAATGGGAAAACTCAAGTACACAAATGGATAATAATAAACTATTAAGAGTTAAAATAAACCTCCATAAAAAGTAAGGGACACAGAAAATAAAAGTGATCAAAAGGCCATAATAAACACAACTTCTGAGCCATCTCCTAATTTGGTTTTATCTATCCCTCCGTGTAGAGTCTTCACTAATCTTTTAGAGTCACCAACATGGGTTCTATAACAACTATTAGAATGCAATGTCATATCTCTCCCTCCCATTGAAGAGGTTGATATGACACTACCTCTTCCAAATATTTATGATTCAAATGCATTCTGTGAGTGTCATAGGGCACTAGGCCACACAAAAAACAAATGCATTATCCTAAATCATAAGATACAATATCTCATTGAGGCTAATGTTATTATTATGGGCACACACAAAAAGGCATCAAAATAACAAAAAATAGAGGCTAAGGCACTAAATATATTTTTAGATCCTTTCCCAAAGTATATAGATAATGAGGTAGGGGACACATCAGGTGTTCACTATACATACCATGTGCATCTACCACTAGATTCCTATCACATAGTTACAGAGGAAACACATCTACTACATAACATTATTGACATGTATCACACTACAATGCCACCTAGACCACTTATCACATTTTTAGGGCATGATATTGTGGATTATTACATATAATTACATGCACTCTTCATATGAGCATACAAAGACCGCCATCCTATTCACAATGTCATGGTTGACAATAGGTCAAGCATAAGCATGTACACCATGACACTCTTATAGCAATTGGGATACATAAAGTGAGTTATATTCCCCATAGATACATTCATTAGTGGTTTTAGTGGACATGTTTAGAGATCCATTGGGGAGATTGTGATTCCATTATAGGGTGGACCAACAAACATAGTCACTCGGTTCCTAGTAGTACCTAGTGTAGGTGTGTTTGATATATTATGCAGGCCATGGTTACAACAACTTTGATCCATCCCATATATAATACATTGATGCTTGAATTATAAACATTCTAATCAAGTGGCTAAGGTTGAGGCTATCTGATATGAATATATGTTGCCCATCCCAAGGTAATTCTAATATAGTTTCCATTTATAGTTCTAGCATAGACACTAGTTACAGTTCTAATACCATTACTAGATATTACATGGTTATTAGTTATAATAGATAGTACAACTCTTATGCATACATCATAGTGCTTAGCAGAGTCATCAGAGTGGGCTAGGCTTATTCCTATAGTATCTACACGTATGCATACTCTCCCATAGAGAAAATTACTAGAGAGACCCCCGCATGAGTGATATGTCATATATTCTATAAGACCTTCCTCTACTTAGTTTATGTTGAGATCATTTTTATTGGGGTCTGTGGGTTCTCATCATAGGTCACGTACATCACCTATAGCTTTTACTTCTACTAGATGGGTCCCTAAGACCCCTATAGTTCACAAGGCATCATAGTTAGTGCCAAAACATCATATCATCACCACACAAGAAGCTTCAAACTTAGATTATATAGCATAAAATATCATGGGGTCATAGTTGTCATTTCACACCACACATATGATCAAAGTTCCCATACTCAACATAATTCATGTTGATAGTGAGTTTCCCATGAGATTCATAAGTTAGTATAGTTCCTAATCTTGCATGTACTTCCTTATCTATATCACTTCTTGTACATAGTTGATACTCATAAAACATAAAAATAATATAACATGTCAAAAATACAAAAAAACATTTAAATATTTTAACAACACAAAATTTATAGATTGTATGCATTGCCATGTTTACATTTCTAATACTTTTCATATATTGCATATTGTTAGCTATCCTATTATAGTTAGTTTTATCATACACATATTCTTCACTTATTCTTGTTAAGTGCTTGCAGATTTCAGATAAGACTCTAGTCTAATATACTAATCTAGACTAGCTATCATCTACTCACAGGGGTCATTTACACCGATCTAGGTTTATACATTGGATACATCCACCCACTTGGGGGCATCTCATACATAGTTGCTACTACCAAGTTATATCTTTACATATTATACATTCTAGTTTATGCATTGATTTATCTTGATATTGATCATTGTTACTCATTGCTTATATTTTTTAACAACTATCACTAGTTATACTCCATATATATGCATCCTAGCATTTACATGGATTTGTAAGACATAGTTATACATGATTTCATTTATAATTTTCCTAAATTAAAATTGATTGTGTCCTTATGCTTCCTCCATATTTAAGGGTATTTGAATATGTCATTTTTATTTGGATCTACACTACTTCTCTATTTGTATGCCTTAGACAGGTGCCCATGTCCCTTGTGTGTGCTTTCATGCTTCTATATGTAGACATTTGAACATGTCCTTCTATGTCGCTCTAATCCAAATTTCTTGTTGCTTGCATATATGGACATTTAAACATGTTCTTGTATGTCTTCATTCTCAGATTTAGTGACATGTGCCCATGCCCCTTGTATTATGGCCCCTTGGCATACCTCTGTGTGCCTCATATGTTTATATGTATGCTTCTACACCATGAAACTTGTATTTACTTATTACACACACCCTAATGTTTTATGCCATGAGGGATCTCATGCATCTACCTTTTCCTACTTGGGTGTCATGGTGGACATCATGCCCCATCCCCCTAGGAAATTACTCATATTTACTTCTATGCACATTTATTAGATCTATCTTGACACCTTTGTGTAATGTTATATTAAAAAATACATATTAAATTTATCAACTATGCTTAGATTCATTTACATTCCAATGTTATGTTTATAGATTATATTATAATATCATGCACATGATCTGGCTAACACATTTTGCATAGCTACCTCTTTTGAGGGTAGTTGTTACACATGTTTCACAACAAACCTCAAAAGAGGGGGAATTCATAAGGGTTTGTCATAGAGATCAAACTCCTACTTTTCTATTCATAGATACATTTTAGCACACAGCCTCAGTTTCAAAAATCAGACATAGAGTAGATATAGGAAAAATAAGAGACTCAAATTGTAGTTTCGATCACCCAAATTCAGACTAAGTAGACATTATCACCCATAATAAGACACTAGTTATATAGGTTGATATTGTCCACTATAGGCCACTAATATCTAGTAACCTCAGCTTTAGGACAATCTAGATTATTTAGACTAGTACACTAGGTACAATACATATTTGTACATATACAATCATGTGTTTGATAGTTATTTTCATATGTTGCTTAGATACACTCATTTCAACTCAAATTCAGACTAGCTGCTTAGATTTGGTGGCATCATGTGTGACATGATAAATCCCACATTTAGTTCAATTACAAATATTCAGTTTTTATATATTTAGTTTAGATTCAATATACTCAAATACCAAATTGGGGGCTTGTGTGTGACACATAATTTCCATATAGTCAACTAAACATAGGTTAATTAGATGGAATTTCAAAATCCATGTCATTCCCTATGTTGTATACACTTTCTATCACATTCTAGGTTGTCACCAGATTCATGCCTTACTCCATCTATAGTGGTTGGTATTCTCGAGTAGCCTAGAGCTACCTAATATACCAGGGTGGATGCAAATATGACATACATAATTAGATTTACTCAATTAGATACTTTCATCATTTTGCATAGTTTAATTATAGATGCATTCACTTCACATAGGTGGTAATGATAGAGTCATGGCCTAATTGAGTTCTTGATCCACCCACATGAGATGGTTAGACACACTTACAATCTTATCCAAGCTATTCATAAATCAAGATCCACCTATCAAGGGTGGGATAGGTGGGAAATGATGGAATCAAAATCAGATTGAGTTCTTGATCCACCCATATGAGGATTGAGCAAGCCATTATCTCAATTCATGATATTCAATGATATGTTCATTATGTACACTCACACACAGGTTGTCATTAGGTTCATGCATTGGTTCGTGTACCCAATGAGGTGATTCATTCATTTCCTCTATCTTTACTTAGCTTTACTTAGTTACTTTATTTGAGCATAATCTTTTACTTTAGATCATTCTCTTAAATAATAACTAATTTTTGCATGTTTCATTATAGGTCATTACTTTGGATCACATACACAGACCCAGATTCTCATACTCAGACTCAGCTACATGTGCTTTACTTCCAAGGTAAGCCTAGGTACACTTATTTTTCCTTTATAATAGTCATTTTGCTTTGCTTCATTTTTAGCATAAAAGGAGGGCAAATGTAATCACCTAAAAGTGGAAATTGGATGTTAAGAGTGTCATTTGAGATAATATATTCCTAGATTATCCCTAAACCTATCCTATAGACTTAGATACACTTTTCAAATCATTGAGTAGACCACAGTCACCTACAGTCAGCCAAAACATAGTCTTGTGACTGTCTTCTTAGATCCCAACCCAATTTTTCTATTAGTCTACCAAGTGGACATTAGTGCCACATTTGGGACACTGCAGCTACATGGTGCTACTATCCCCAACTTGGCGCTACTATTTTTATCCCTAAATCTCATGAATGTATACTTTTTCAAATGTGTGCCCCTCCTAAGGTCAATCTAAGCACATTTTATTATCCACACAAGATACGAATATCTATAAATATAAATCTATTTGATCTTTATTCACTAGATGGAAAATAGATGCAAAAGCACATTCAAACCAAAAACAAGCTAAGCAAAATTAAGATATTTGATCCCTATTCTGCCCTAATTCTACATACTATCATCAACAACAGCCCTAAGCCTAGTTTTCAAATATTTCAAATCTCAATCACATTTAAGGCATTCAAGTCCACTCTCATTCTAACATTCACTTGTACTTACATCAAGCACTATGTGGGAGAACTACATTGGGCTTGATCCCTATTCATAGTGTTGGTATGTAGGCAACTCTCTTCATAGTGAGGAGTTGAGGATATCTAGTTTATCCTATTAATGAACACATAATTATTTATCATGCCATACTTGTAAGGAGGATTAGGGTTTGCACACTAAATTTGGTTTTCCAAGCATACCATTGAGTTTTAGACTTTACGCATGTATGAATATGGCCTAAAAACATAGGCATAGGTGCTCCCAAAAAATAGGAATAATTCCACAAAGGGGACACTATTGCCACTTTGAGGAAAGTACAACAACATGGAGATATTGTCCATATGGGGTGCTATTTTCAAGTGAGCAAACAGAGTCTATACTCCTATTGATGACACTTAAAACTATCCAGAACCTAGTTTTTAGAATCCATATCATCCATGATAGTCACTTTATAGATAAGTTTATAGTTATGCTTATTTATTGTTCTTTTTAGAAAGTCAAAATTCATAACAAATCAATTCTTAATTATTGCATATTATTTGACTGATTTAAACATCTCGACCCTTTAATCTAAACTTAGGATTTACATAGTAAAACCCTAAAAGGTTAAATCAATTTGAATGTATGATTTCAATTATGCAAGTTGAGGAAGAGGAGGCCTGACTTGAGGTCTCAAAAATTAAAAATACTAAGGAGGACAAGCCACTAATGAACTATGAAGAATTGATGGAAAGTATAAAACATGAATAACAAGTTAGTAGTAAAGCATGTGTAGAAGAACCTGATTTTGCCAAGTTATCAGCTCAAACATGTGTAGATAAATTTGAATTTGTAGTTGAGATAAAATATAAGAAACAAAGTGAAGAATGGATCAACATGAAGACAATTAGAATCTATGCTAAGCATGAACAACATGCTAGTATTGAAGAAAAGATGAACATGTCATTAGAGCATGAGAAGATAGAAATTTGTTATCCAAAAGGAGTAATGTTAGGAGAAGAAGAATGTTTCATTGAAGACATGAGAGAAAGAAGAATACCAGGAGTAGTGCTGAATCAAGAAGCACTTGAAGAGACTATATGGCCTCAAATTTGTATTTAGAATGTTTCTTTTGATTATGTGCATGTAGATTTATACGTTTATTTACATCATGAAAGACTGTCTAACTTATCACATGATGAATATAAAGTCCAAGAATAGCTTATGGTACAAGTTATGGAAGAATATAGTGAAGAGGAAGAGATAATATAGAGGCAAATAATACAGGGATTGAATTCTTTAGACCTCATTGGAGATGAAGAAGACATCAAGAAGGCATAAGTTGAGCTATTGGATCTCTTAAACCAATGCAATGATGAATGGAGTGAAGATAAGAATAGTAGAGTAAAAGGTACATAATATTTGGAGTCATATTTAAGGCTCTTATACAACAATGAATATCTGATCAAATTTTTAAAAGGCAGTCATGAAGAAGAGAATGAAGAAGCATGAAAGAAGAAAGCAAGTGAAGACAAACAATAAGAAAAAGGTGAAGATAAAAACAAACATGTCATTGAATAAAGTTAGGTACCAAGAAATTGGAAAAATAGGATAAAATTTTTAATTTGAGTTGGAGCTCAGATTTTTCCATTTGGGGAGTATGATGTAGGAGCATCATCAAGAACTATGTAAATTTTAGCTTGTTTGGGTTGTTAGGTCATAGATAGGTAAATAAGAAGCTTGTTAAGCTTCATTTTGTAATGAATTTATTTTGTGCTAAGTTTTTGAAGTATTGAAAGATAAATCATTAAAATTTTAGGTCATTAGGTGATCAAAATTTGGCTACTTATGCATATTTCTGGTTTTCTCATCAAAACTAGGAATTTTAAATTTTTGAATAATTTGTGGTGCTTGGAAGGTCTTAGATCAATTATAAGGGGTATTAAAGGTTAGAATATATGTTGTAAATTTATTTCAACTATTATCTTAGGTTCAATAAGTCTTAAACTCATCCGACTTATAAATATGAAAAATCAAGCATATTTGAAAGAGTTTTAAGGTTGTTGAGAAATACATGTTCCATTAAATAACAACAAACCAAGTTTATAAACTTAGTTACACGTAGATGAGGCTCAAACCATCCTTTAAGGAGCCTAAGTAAATTGTCAAATCCAAAGAGGAATGAATAATTGGCAAGTTTTTGAAGGGATAATATGTCTATAAAAATGTTGTAATAGGGGTATGTGTATATCAGTTGAACGATACATGAATAAAAGAACATTTTTGTGATGATCTCCATGGATTCACAGACTATATAAAAGTTGTAAATAATGTGTTCGATAGTTCTTAAATCTTAATTAATTATTTTTAATGGTTTTTGATTGATAAGTGTCTAAGAACATGGTTGAAAGGATGAGTTTGCAATCTTTTTGAGGTTGTTGAGTTTGCAAGCTTTTGGAGTTTGTTGAGTTTGCAACCCTGTGTAGTGGAAAAAGAAATATATTTCAATAAAATTGAATGGATTTATATTCTTGGAGGCTCTCTCCTATATGACATGAATGTTAGTTTCATGTTTCATATGTTCTTTGAGTCAATATCATATTTTGAAGTTGTTAACTTGCTTTGCAAAATTTGAAAATACATAATTTTATGTAATTACAATCATAAAAAAGACATATTTGTACATGCTTTTAAGATTTATATACTTGGAAACTACTGAATATACCAAGATTAACTTGTAATGGAACTAATCCAACTAGAATCATCATTTAAAAGTGAGTAGAGCTCCAAAAAAATAATTTTTAGTGCTCTTAGGTTCGACCCAGGCAATTAAACCCTGGTTAGGGTTTGAATCACAAAAAGCTACATATCTCTCAAATTAACCCTTAGAACTCCTTGAAATTTTGTAGATAGCTGCTAGAAGTAGTTTATAAGGTGATTAAAATGGTTTCAAGTCTTTAAGACACTCCTATTTCAAGTTATAAATGATTGAGTGTAAACAGGTTTGTAATAGACCTTAAAATAGGGTTTAAGGATAGGAAATTGGTGTTTTCTTGAGATTGTCTTAGTTAGATCATCTAAAAACATTTAGATACCTGACAAAGGGTAACTCACACAAGATCCAAGTGTTTTAAGGTCTTGAAAGTCAACTTGAGGAAAGATATTTAAGGTTGATTTTTTTTGTAGACTTTTGCTTTTAAGCCTAAATAGGGTTAAGTCTGAGTTTTGCAAATTTTCCATAGGATCAGAGTGATTGAAGATCTAACAGATATTGAATGTCATTTGTAAGGTGTAAATGAATATTTTGAATGATTTAAATGATCATGTAAGTTTGAGCCTTGGGTTATAATTTTCATTACCCTTCAAATAGACCTATAATTAAAGGCTACAAGTTATTACAATTAAAAAGTCGATTGAAGGATATGGAATTTGATTATATGATGTGTTTCTTATCAATTTGGATCTAGTTGGATATGATAAGTCATTTGATGATAGCATCCAAAATCTGAGTAGAGAAGTCAGAATTTATTAGTAAAGGTGACATGCCAGGTCTTGCATATTACATGAAAGGTAAAGTATGTTGAGTCCATGAAAGCTTAAGAAAATTTTCTTTGATTCTTTTGTAAAGAATATCAATATTGGTTCTTAGGTAAGTTATTTGGATTAACTTGATAGATTAAGATATTGTGTTTGAAAGAACAATGAATGTAAGAAGACTACAAATCGTCAATTTGTGTGATGTATCCGAAGTGGGTGGGTGTTCGTTATTATTAATTTTTTTTTTATAAAACGATGCGTTCAGATAAAAATAAAAATAAAAATAAAAATAAAGCATAGGGAACACGGGAGTTAAAGTGAGATAATTAATAGCGCCGTGATTGGGTGGGTGGAAGTCGGTGAATGTAAACAATTAATAGTCCCGTGGAGTGCAATTTTTAGATATAAATATAATATGGATGGCATTGGCGTTGGCGTTGGCGTTGGCGTTGATACACAAAATGTCGACTCCCAATCGCACCTTGTTGAAGGTCATAGTCCTTGGTGACGCCGGGTAAGATTTAAATTGTTTATTGTTTATTGTTTATTGTTTATTGTTTTTAAGACATTCAATCATATGTTGTTTGTTCTGAAGGGTTGGGAAAACTTGTTTGATGGAGCAGTATCCATTCTGTTATTCTCTTGTTATTTGGTACATTAGTTACTGCTATCGTTATTCTTTGACGCCTCCCTCTACAGATATGTGCACGCTAAATTTAGTGATCATTACAAGGCAACTATTGGTGCAGATTTTATAACCAAAGAACTTCATATTGAAGAAAGGGTGGTAACACTGCAGGTTTGTATCTCTCAAATAAATATAAAATGTTAGTTTTAAGACCATAAAAATTGTTCACAAGTGAAGTGAAGTGATGTGATTGGGCAGATATGGGATACCGCCGGGCAGGAGAGATTTCACAGCCTTGGAGCGGCCTTCTACAGAGGAGCAGATTGTTGTGTTCTTGTGTATGATGTGAATGTGGGCAAATCCTTTGATAACCTCCATAATTGGCACAATGAATTTCTCAAACAGATGCAAATGGATTGCTCGCCAAACCGAAAAGGATTTCCATTTGTTGTGATGGGTAACAAGGTTGATGTTGATGCTGATGCAAGCAGCAGAGTGGTAATTACAAAGCATTTAGCATTTATTTGATGTAATAATTAGAATTAGAAATACAATTATGGGATTCAGGAATTTAGCATTTATTTGTGTCATTTCAGATTCGTGAAAGGAAAGCTAGAGATTGGTGTGCCTCCAAAGGGAACATCCCATACTTTGAAACTTCTGCTAAGGAAAACTACAATGTTGACGATGCATTTTTATGTGTTGCTCACACTGCCCTTTCCAATGAACCCATGGATCTACACGATTTGTGTGTGCCTGCGTATATTTCTATATTTCACTTTCACTTTCACTAATTACATACTCACTAATACTCTATGCTTTTCATATGCAGTTACTTGCCAACTATTCACCAAGGAGGAGGAGGAGGAGGAGGAGGAGGAAGGGTAGTGCCGTTTTGTCATTGCTAACTACGCTCATATTTGGATGCTCCAAAATTACTTAAGCACCTGCACAAAACATATCTTCAAGTGTTTGAAGAGTACCATTGTCTCCTTGTTCATATACATTTCCTACAAATTTCTAAATATTAAAAATTAATAACAATTAATTTTGTAACATTACACATAATTATTATAAATTTTCAATTATAATTATATTTTCACATTATAGTATGATAGGCCAAGCTTTTTTTTTGAAGTATAATTTGTTAATTTTTAATTAGTATCTTTTTGAAATTTTAGTAGAAACTTTATTTAAATGATATTTTGTTATGATTTTTAAAAAAAAAGAAAATACCTACAATAAGTTAAAAACTAAAATAATTTTAAAAAATTAATTTTTTATATATAATTTAACAATTATAAAATAAAATGGTTGATAATTATAATAGAAGCATATCATCATCTCTCTTCAACTTTAAAGAGAAAAAATTAAATTGCCATAAAAAACGATCAAATTAAATTACACTAAAAATATATAAAATAATAATTTATAATTAATTTATAAATTATTTCATTCACCATAATATATAATGGCTATAACCGATTTTAATACTTTTAATGATCAGCATGTCATGGGTTTAAATATAAAGATCATGTGTTCCTACTTGTTAATAACATTTCTCTACTCATATTATTTTATATACATCTAATGGATTGAAAATAATAATAAGTTTGAGGCCATTAAAGAAAAAAACAAATTCTATTGATCTTTGCCAGGGTTTCCCATGCAAAATATTTTTGAATGACTCTCTATTCATTATAATTATGTAAAAGCTTAGATGGTCGATAATATGGATATGTATATTTCCATAGAGACAGAGAGAAGTGTAACCTTAGAGATGACATAGATTTAAGGTGATTGAATAAAAAAATGGAACTTACTAGCGAGATTATTCCTTTAGCTTTTCATCCAACATGTCTTTCAAGGCATTCATTTATACAAAGATGTTCCAAAACTCCCATTGTTGGCATTCTCCAAAATTGGTGGGAGAATGCATTCTGTGAGACTACATATTGTTAAACAATAACATGACATTCCTCCTCACTACTCACTATAGATTAAACACTTCACCTTAATATTTTGTTTTTATTGCTTGGCCTCCTTAATTATAAATTACAATCACTGATAACTTCATAAGGGATCACTTAGTGTTTGTAGTGCTAACAAATCCAATAGAGGATTTAATCCTCATTCACATCTAAGTCTAAAGGGAGAACAAGGGAGACAATTCACTACAGACTTAATGTGATCCTTTAATGAGAATTAATATTCTAACATATATGTGGCCTTGAGAAAGCCCCATAGATTTCACAAGGCCACATTGTCCAATGGACATTGCAAGAGTCCATGAAGATGACAAGTGCCACAATCACAACAGGTTATATAAGTGATAGCTAGTTATAAGTCAAAATAGTGGATGAGTGATAGTCCTAAGTGGAGTTTATAACTCTAACAAGTCCATGGAAGGTAGAGACCACAATTTAAAAGGACAGACACACGATTAATCTCTAAATGTATTTAGTAAATCCATGGGTCAACAGAGTGTAATGAGGCCATGAAATACATGATAAGTCTATTACATATAGGCTTCATGATCATGGTACATGTCACAATCCCATCGATTCACAATGACAATAATTCCCAAAGATCTCAGTTCATAATGTAAACCAAAAAAATAAAATCAAGTGACCATGCCTTCCATATGAAACCTCTTAATGATGCATTATTATTCTCATTGGAAATATTTTCATGAGAGATTTTGATGGTCAGTGGCCACAAGATAGGTGACCACATGTGTGGATCATTGTTCACAACTAAAACTCCAAGAATCATGAGAAATCATATGGAAGTTGGAGAGTCTACAACAATGAGTCATAAATTCAAAGGCCAGAAGGAATAAAGGGTCACTTTTCTTCTAATAATGAGGTCCCTTATCAATATAAAGAGAGAATGTAGGAAAGAGAACATATAGGATAACATAAAGAGCAACATGCAAAGTTGGAGGCTTGCAAATTGGGAGTGAATGTTGTGATCCCAATATTGACTAGGAATGTAATTTTAAGTCTAAACTTTAATAAAGGAACTATTTTGTCTATGTACATATCATGTATTCTTGTGAGGTTGAGAGGAATATAATCACTTTCAATAAGTGAGATAGTCATTAAATTGGGCCCCAAGTTCCTGTATACACTAATTGGTATTAGAACAAGGTATTTCTTTGTTGGGCTATGTATAAAGAATCAACTTGAGTCATTACAAAGTTGAGAAACATAAGCTTACATTAGGGAGAAGTAATGGCACATAAAAGGCAATCCCATTGGAAGAGGATCAAGAAAAAATGCACATAGAGTTACAAACTTGCTAGAGATGAGAAGAATATAAGAAAGATTGGATGCAATGGATACACCACACATAAGAGAATGTCATGTTGAAGATGTGTGTGATGATTAGGAAGTTGAATCTCAAGATCTTGGAGTAGAAGAGATGTTGGATGAACCTGAGGGAAAATTTATCAAAGCTATTACAAATCCTGGTAGTAAGACAAATTAGGACACCCCTTGCCATAGTGAAAAATTAAGCCCTGAGGAGCTTATAGATTGCTTGAGCATATGGAGAAATACTTTGACTATGAGTCAATAAAGGAACTTAAGAAAGTAAATGTTGCTTGAAAATTTTTGAAAGGTCATGCATATTTGTGGTGGGATGATGTGTAAACTAAGGGAAAAATTAAAGGAAGATAAAATCAAATCTTGGGATAGGATGATGACAAAATTTAAGGCCAATTTTTTCCTTTAGATTATTAGATGGGTTTGTTCAAGAAATTTTGGAACCTAAGACAAAAAAAGTACAAGTATTAAAGAGTAAAATGAGGAGTTTTATAGACTCTCCATAATAATTGGACATATGGAAGATAATCCAAAGAAGGTGTCAAGATATGTGAATGGATTGTATCTTTAAGTTCAATATGAAACCAATTTGTTCAAACTGAGAATGGTGGATAAAGCCTATTAATATGCATTGAAGGTAGAGGAAAAATTTTTTAGAAGAAAACTAATAACCCTAGAGGTAGAGGGAGCTTATCAAAAGGAAGAGGACAAATTAGTGGTGGAAGAGGATTAAAAAATCATGAAGAAGAAGCAAGCACCTCTCAAAATCATAATCAAAATAAAAGACGATTCTTTGAGAGAGGAAAAGGTAGGGGATTCATGAATAAGTTATTTGAGTGCATTAAGTATGACAAACTGTAATCAACTAAAAGTAGTAATTATATGATAAGAGTGTCACTTGAGTTGGCCTATTCCTAGCTAAGCCCTATACCTATCTTATATCCTTAGGCACACTTTTCCATCCATTATGCAGACCATAAACACCTACAATCAGCCAAAACATAGTCTTGGGATAGCTTTCTCAGATCCTAACCTAACTTGCTCAACATTATACCAAGTAGACAATAACACCACATTTGGGACACTAAATCCACATGACACTAGTGTGCCTAACTGGGTGCTACTATCTTCAGCCCTAACCCTCCATAATGGATACTTTTTTAAACGTGTGCCCCTCTTAAGGTTAGCATAAGCACATTTAACTATTTTCATAAGCTATAGATCTCTATAAATACAAGTCTATTGGACCCTTATTCACTATATGTAAAATAAATTAAAAAACACATTAAAAAAAAATATAAGTTGATCAAAACTAAGGTATTTGATCCCTATTATACACTACTCAGCATACTACCATCTACATAATTCTTAAGCCTAGTTTTCAAAGATTTCAAATCTCAATAAAATTCAAGGCATCCAAGTCCCCTCTCATTCTAGTATTCAATTGGACTTTCATCAAGCACTAGGTGGGAGAACTACATCAAGCTTGATCCCTCTTCAGAGTATTTGTATGTAGGCAACTATCTTCACAATGGGGTGTTGAGGATGTCTCGCCTATCCTACTAATGAACACATAATTATTATTCATTCCATACTTGCTAAGAGGATTAGGTTTTGCAAACTAAATTAGGTTTTTCAGGCACAACACAAAGATTTAGGTTTCATGCACATAGGAATAGGACCTAAAAACATAGGTGCAAGTGCTCCTAGAAATAGGAATAGTTTCCCAAAGGGGACACTACTACCACTTTGAGGATACTATAACAACATGGTGATACTATCCATATGGGGCACTACTATCTAGTGAGCAAATAGATTTTAAAATCTTATTGACGACACTCAAAACTATCTAAAACTCAATTTTTTCAGAACCTAGATCATCCATGATAGTCACTTTCTAGATAAGTCTATATTTATGCCTATTTATTACTATTTTTAAAAATTCAAATAAGGTTGAATGCTATACTAAATCAATGCTTAATTATTCTAATTTATTTAACTAATTTAGATATCTCAACCCTTTAATCTAAAAATAAGATCTACATAGTTAAACCTTAAAAGGTTAAATCATTTGGTGAACTTGACTTACTTCGAATATTGTTTCAAACCTTGGCTTACATTACTCCAAATTTTTGTGCAATAATTTAGGTTTGCATACTTCTGATTTTTTGATTTTTTAGACAACCTAGCTAAATTAAATCAATTTAATATTAGGGTTTTAATTTATCTACATATAATTTAAATTGGTGTAAAGAAACCCTATATCTAGACACACTTAGGGTTTGTATCCTTTTCTATTTATACTCAAATTTTATTTCCAAAACTTAGATTTCATATTCATTTATCTTCTAAATCATATAATCATGATCATAATGATAGAAGAAATTAATCACTTTTTATTGCAAAGTCTAATACTTGTTCCCTTTGATTCAGAATGAACTCAAAAAAGACATATAAACATGTATAGATGATGATTTATATCAATTTAAATATATGTCATATCTCATATCATGTTATCTTTCTCCTAAAAATATCTTATACACACATAGAGGATTTAGCACATAAGCTAACAACTATGTTTCAAGTTTTAATGTAATATCTTATGCACATGAAATAATCTCCTTATCCTCTTCATCTCCATGAGGGTGATAGATACTTTCCCTCTAACTAGGTCCATGCTATTATTCCTCCATGAGATGAAGCAACCTATAACACTGTCACTAATCCCCTTACTCAGCGAATTCACACCTCTTCCCTATAGGGTGTGTGCCTACATGTTCAAATAGAAATAACTAGGGTTTTCACTTGTGAAACTCTATGTGATTAACTAATTAGTATGAGAAAGATAATTATAGGTTTAAAAAATTAAAATCAACTACTACATGAAAATATTACAACATTCGAAAAATAATTTACAAGACAAAGGCCTCCAGGGCACAATAGTGTAATTAATGTTTATACATCTTCAACTATTCAATTTGTGGTAAACAATGTTACATATCAAAACATGAAATCACAACAAGGTACATCTACAACTAGTGATTCAAAAATCATTCAAAGGTAAAATAAGAGTTTAAGTGAGACACTAAGGGAAATGATTGAAGATAAGTTGATCAATCTACCTCCTCTATACCCAATGAGGAGATCCATATATTTTTTTACATATCATAT
Source organism: Torreya grandis (assembly GCA_037957365.1). Classification (NCBI taxonomy): domain Eukaryota; kingdom Viridiplantae; phylum Streptophyta; class Pinopsida; order Cupressales; family Taxaceae; genus Torreya; species Torreya grandis. The sequence continues at coordinate 4,190,230 of JARHVA010000500.1, forward strand.
AATGTATGGGCACCACATCAATTCGTGTTTAGCATTTAAAAGGAAAACACAATAGATCATGGGTATAGATGACTCACATAGTGGAATTTCATCCAAAAAACATACACTAGCACATATACCAATTCAAAAAGGGTCAAATTCAAAAGCAGTATAAAAATGGTTACCAAATAATAACTCAGAACAATAAAAGGTTCCAAAAGCACAATCAAAATAAGAAACAATACAACAAGCACAAATAAATCAAGAAAATCTACCTCTCCAAAATGGGGATAAATGTTCAATATGGTATGGGTTTGGTTAAAATTATCTACAATAGTATGATTATAATGGTCAAGGTTTGGGAAAACAGGTCCAAGGCATCACTTCTATTCTAGCAGTTGATAATATTGGTCAACAAGGTTTGGGGTTTATTGAACACCCTAAGGCACATCAGTCACATATACAATTTATCAAGGAAAAACATCTAGATACATAGGATATAGTACAAAAAGAGAAATATCTTAAGTTGCAGAGTCAAAATCATGCTCAACCAACAAGCATTCTCAAACAAAGTTTTCTAGAAAAAGAGCCTCCATAACACCATATGTTTACAATAAGCATAGTTTCAAAGGGAAAAATCACAATCAATATTATGAAACACAATTCATAAAGGTCAACTCCACAACATGAGGCATTCCCTCTAATACTCCAGGTTATTATGATTTTGATGATGAATAATACTCAAATTTTTACTGTAACAACATTCAACTACAACATAACAATCACACTACATGAGGGATTATCATTCCTATTTTAGACACATGTCATAGTGATAACAAGTCTCACATGAGACTCATTCATTAGTAAGGTTCCTACCTTTGTACATAATTTCCTTCTCTCTCTCTCGCTCCTTGTGCATAGTTTATTTTCATTTTCTTGTACATAACTTATATCTTAGAAAACACCAAAACAATATAACATGTCAAAATATAAAAACAATAAAATATTTCAAAAACACAAAATTTATAGATTGTATGCATTGTTATGTTTACATTTTTATCACTTGCCAAATATTTCATATTGTTAGCTATCTAGGTATATTCAATTTTATCATACACATATGCTTCACTTGTTCTTGTCAAGTGTTTATAGATTCCAGATATGACTCCAGTCCACTACACTAATTCAGACAAGTTATCATCTACCCATTGGGGCCATTTACACCGATCTAGGATTATATATTTGATACATCTTCCCACTTGAGGGCATATCATACATGGTGATACTAATATATTTTTTCTTTACATACTATACATTCTAGTTTACACATTGGTTTAATTTGATATTGATTATTACTACTCATGGCTCATATTTTTTATTGACTATAACTAGTTAGACTAAGTATATATACATTTGAGAATCTACATATATTTTTACTAAAAAGTTGTACATGATTTAATTTCTAGTTTTCCTAGATTATACTTTATTTTTGTTTCCTATGCTTCCATCTTTGAGGGCATTTGAATATGCCATTGTTTTTTGGCTCTATGACACTTTTTTTTTTGTATGCCTTGGACATGTGTCCATGTCCCTTGTGTGTGTTGTTCCTACTTATATATGTAGATATTTGAAAATTTCCTTTTATGTGGCTCTAATCCAAATTACTTTTTTCTTGTGTATGAGGGCATTTGAACATGTACTTGTATGCCTTCATTCTCATATTTAGTGACATGTGTCCATATCCCTTATATTGTGGCCCCTTGTCCTATCTTTTTCATGCCTTATGTGCTTATATGTATGCTTTCTTGTATGATTCTATACCATGACAATTGTATTTTATTTCTACACACACACCAATTTTTCATTCCATGAGGGATCTCATGCATCTACCCTTCCTACTTGGGTGTCATGATGGACATCATACGCCATCCCCTTAGGTAGTTACTTAGATTTGCTATTATACATTGATTACATCTATCTTAACACTCTTTTTGTAATGCTAGATTACAACATACATCTTACATTACTTATGCTTAGATTAATTTTCATTATGATGTTATGTTTGTATATTATATTGGAATATCATACACATGCTCCAGCTAACACATTTTGTAAAGCTACTTCTTTAGAAGACAGTTTTTACACATTTTTCAAAACTATCCTCAAAGGAGGGAGAATTCACATGGGGTTTTCAAAAAGATTAGTCTCCTAATTTTATATTCATAGCTAAATTTTGGCCCACATGCTTAGTTTTAGAAATCAGACATAGGAAAAAATAAAGATGAGAAGACAACAATTCAAATCACCTGGATTTCTGACTTGATAGATGTTAGTGCCTAGATTGGGACATGTTGATATTTTTTAATCTAAAAATATCAAAACATATTGTACCCTAAGGGAGACCCATAATTTATTTTTGAAAAGAGATTTAAAGAAACCAAGAAACATTTTTTCCATACCTAGCAAAAATTGGAGATTTGAGTGTAATTTACAACTTGTAAAGTTACAAAGCACACCCAAACCTCCACTTCCTACTTTTTCCAATACATAACAAAAACCAAATATTTGAGTGCAATTTTAAACTTTAAAAGTTGAAAATTTCAAGTGGATCCCTAACTTCCACTCTTACCTAGTACCCATATAAATTAGAACTTTGGTTTCACATTGCAACTTGTAAAGTTGTAAAGTGTAACTCAATTTCCACTTTTCACCATTCACTATACCTACAAAAACATGAACTCCAACTTCAATTTGAAACTTTGTAATGTTACAAAATAAAACTCAAGTTTTTATTTTTATCCTTCTTCCCTACTCATAGGAATCATAACTTTGGCTGCAATTTGTAACTTTGCAAAGTTACAAAGTGCAGACAAGGTTTAGATACCCACTTTCCTCCATCAAATCACTCGATAGAAAATGAAGATCCAAATGCAAATCACAATTTTGTGAACTTGAAAAATTACCTTGAAACCCCATTTTCCCACCAACCACCATCGTGCTAGCATTAAATTCAGTTTTTATTAATAAAATTAGATTTTTTTAAAGTCAATGTTTAACATTGCAAATTAAAGTTAGAGTTTTGTGCCAAGAATCCTATAAACCAACCACCCAATGATGTCAATCAAACACCAATGCCACATGCCAATTTGAAATTTCCACCCCTTGGATGCATAAAATGGTATTCTTCCATTTCCTCTATGTTTCCATCAAAGAACTTATGTTATTTTTATTAGCTAAAAGCATAGATTTTTGTTGAATTTGTGCAAGGATTTTAGTTTTGAAATCTAGGGTTTTTTAATCTATTTTTACCAATTTACTCATATTTTCTCCAAGTTTTTTCATACTTGATATAATATTTTTGAAATTCACTCAATCATTTATCATAGATAAGGCTTATAGGGTTTTTTATAGAAACTTATTAAATCAAGAATATTCCCCAAGATTTCCCAAGTGAACTCTGGGAGAAACTCTTGATTTTGCAAGAAAAAACCCCATAGAGATCCAAGTTGTAAAAACACATACAAATCCTCAGTGGAGATTCCCATTACTAGAATAACTCCAAATCCCCATTAAAAACACGACTTGCCTTTGCAAGCCAAAACCCCATCAAAACTTTCATCAGACTTTGAAAGTGTAAATTGTAAGTTAAAACCCTACTGGACATTCTAGATGCAATTACACATTATATCTCTGCCAGACTTTTCACCTGCTTTTGTAAACCAAAAATTCCACCAAATTTGTACTTGGTCCTCCTAAGCCATTTTTCCCAGAGTAAATTTTTAGAAAGAAAATGAATTTCAAGTCAAAGTGAATTAGTGTCCCATTCATCCTAGACTCAAATATAAATGAGATCATTGACATAGATGAAGGTTAAATAGACCTAGTAGATTTCTAGAAAAAAAATAAATGTTGAAATAAATAATGATTGGATTCAAAGTATTTATGATAGTGGGTTTCCCTAGGTAATAAATTTACCACTATCAGTACATATCCCTAAGCTTGTTCTCACAATGACAAAACACTATGATGTTGAGAAGAAGGAGGTGGTGAATGATAAAGGAGAGAATATTCTAAACTTGGACCCTAATTTCATAGATATTGTGTTCCTAATTTTATAATATGAAATATATCTAGATATAACCCATGAATCTTTTAAGAAGTTCTATCAATATAATAATATTACATGTCTATAGGTTTTAGAAAAATAATGGCTCAAAACCTTTAGACCTACCTATACGAGAATGCCAAAAACCCTAGCTAAGATAGACTTCAAAGATGAAGTAGGTGACATTATCATACTCTTACACATATCTATAAGGAACCTAGATGCCAAGATTTATTAATATTATATGTACCAATATATCTGGGTGATCTATCAAAACAAATAATACATCCATTGAGCCTTGTTGATTTTTGATTCCATTCACAAACATTTTTTGGAAGTCCAAAATATGAGAAAGTTTTATATGAACTCAAACCTAGTATATATATTAGTAAAAGGGAGAACATTCCCAGGATTAAACACAATGCCTGATCAAGTCAACAAGGTCTTTAACTACTATCTTGACCTCACCCTTGAGGCAAGTAAATGGCATTTTAGAAGGGTCAATGATGCTTTTGTATACTACATCATAATTATGTTTTATAAAGAGCTAGGAAGAAGAGGATTTTATAATGTTGAAACTATATAGATTACAAATTAGGGATCATATTTCATTCAGCTCCCAATATATTCATACATTAGAGTTGATGGTTTCAGTGGGTGTCCTTATGCCCTTCCTAGGTATACTCATGATAAATGGGACCTAATGGAACCTATGAAGTAACTTGTGTAAACCCACAAGTTCTTATCAAGAAAGCATAAGTCAAGGACCCACTTACCTATCAACATACAGAGGTATACCTACCCTTCCCTATCAAAAGCCAAATGTGTGAATGTTGAGATAACTCAAATGACCTTAAGAGATCTCGATATAAGGACATTCTATGATGTGACTGTTCATATTACTAGTATAGTTGATATAATCACATATTTCCACATTACTTTTTATGAATATTAATAGGAAGATATGCAGGTTGAAGAGGAAGTAATGTTGAGAGAATATTCTAGAATGATCTTGAAATAAATCAAAACCTACAACATGGGACTAATCCTTGAGGATTTGAAATATGATGAGTCACTAGTTGATAGAGTGTATTATGATAGTAAAATATATCTCCAACCTCTTCCACTTGTTAGGTGGTCCATACCTAAATCCTTCTCATTGATGGATAGGACCACCTAGGGCATAAACATAACAATAAACTAGTTATAAAGTAAAGGGATCAAAATTACCAAAGAAACACTAAATATTTCAAATAGGTTGAGAGAAGTGAAGGATAAGGGTGTGGAAATAAAAACAAAGGGTCCCAATAGTGGAATGCAAGAATACCAAGTAGATAGGCCAATGGTATCAAGCAAGTGAAAATAGAAGAAAAGGAAAAAAGGGGTCTTTCTAGTTGCTAAGAGACATTAGCACAGTCAATGGATTAACCAATGCCAACTTCTATAGAGGACACAACTATTATTCAACCAACACAAATAATTCACCCTCATGTCTCCACTATTAAACCAACCACATTATTCCCTCCTTGTGTCTCTGCTACCCAATCAACTCAAATAACTACCCCTCCTATTTCCACTAGTGCAAGTAATTGTACCTTCATATAACCCACCTATAAAATTAACTCCCATAGTAGAAATCCAATCAATATAGTTGGAAACTCAAGCTCCAACTTCACCTCCCTCTTATATTATCATTTCCACCTCACCCCCAATATCTATTACCACTCCATTAATCACCAATACCACCCAATAATGCATGGATGTAGATTTAGTCATTTTAACTGCAATCCCACTAGCCATCCAAACTAGTTGGATAATTACTGCTTCATTTTCATCTCCCATTACACTCCCCATTTCATCTACTCTAAGTATTCCCACTACATTTATTGATTCATTTATTACCTTGGATTCAACCCTTCCACAGGTTCCCCTATTTTGGTTACCCATGCCTACCCTTCCACTTGTGTCACTCCCATCTCCCACACCCTTGATAAACACATCAATACCGGCTTCACCCATTCAAGTACCCATTTATTCCACTCTCATAATAACCCAAGCCCCCACAAAGGAGGTGGAGATATAATGACCCATTGATACAACTATGGCTGCTTAACCCAAAAATGGGAAAGAAATAACAAAGTCATCAGTTGAAGATTCAACAACAACATTAGTGATAGATAAATCACTTGTCATAGTAACCACCAGTGTAACAACTTTAGCTATAGATTAATAGATGATAGTGCTAGATTCACAGGATACCAACCCAAGTTGGCCAACACAATCAGTGTTGAAGAAGCAAAAATAAATGGTGTCTCTTAGCACACTAGACTTTGGTCTACTAGAGGTATCCAAAAGATCAAAGACAAGCCCCAGGATCATATCGAGAATATCATATGATGCAGTGGGGGAAATATATGTGGAAATAGTAGTTCCCCACTAGATAAACAAAAGGAAGATCTAGTGGTGGGGGATTATCAAATATCTAAAGTTCACCTGGGTTGTTTGATAAGGGAAGGACTAAAGCATGAATTTTATTCAAGTATAAACTCTATTTTTAAGAAGATGGATAGTGATAAGGTCACTAAAGATGAACTAAAAAATAAATTTGAGTAGTTGATAACTACCTTGAGGAAGTTCATCGAGTCAGTAACCTAACCAACTTAATCTCTTACTCAATTCCATAATAATGAAACTTTTGAGGTAATGACAAAGATTGGTACCATGGGAAGGGACATAAAATACTGAGCTAAGTAACTAATCATGAAAGGAAAGAAAGTGATAGAGCTAGAAATGGACTATTATAAACCTTTAAAGGATGATTGTGCATCTCTAAAAGCATAGATAAGTAAGTATGAGGAAGAGATTGAAAGAATGAACCTATTCTTTCTAAAAGTGTAGGCAATTGACATAATTGAGACTGATACCCTTATATCAAAAAAGATATTGAAGAGTTCTATTGAGCATGAAGATTTGGATAGGGTAGTTCATTCCAGAATCATTATACTCACTGAGAGTAGTAATAAGGCCAAGGTTACATGTGACAAGGCCATATATACAATCTATGACATTGAATATTTACTTAGTAAATTATCACGTGAAGCAATAGATCATCAAGATCAAATCCTTTTAGTTCAAGAGGTTCAAGACAAATTAAAAGGGGTAGTCAAGAGAGAATTACATGGGATACAACTTTCAACTTGAGTTCCATCCATAGATTCATTAGGTATCATAATACATTGGATTAGATGGGAAAATAAACTCAAGTCTACAAAACTATATCTAGGGAACTATCTAAAGTGATAGCATAATGTGAGATTATCAACCTTTACACCCTTGGTCCTAATGAAGAGCACCTTCAAGAAATCTTCATTATCTTTGATTCTTACATTGAGAAGATCAAGCAAAGAAGGGAAATGAATATTCAGAGGTCATGGTTGTGGATTAAGTATTTCAAGTTAATTGTTAAAATACATTATATAAATTAGATTCTTTGTTGTAAGATATATTATAAAGTTACAAGTTAAAAATTGAAAATATCATTTTGAAAAATCTTTTAAAAAAAGAGCCAATTGTAATTTTCAAGTATCTTTTGACAGGATTTAAGTTGTAAAAGTGAAACTTATAATTTGCACTTTTCCTTTCAACAAGGTTTTAAATACTTCACTTGAAAAAATTCATGTTGTAATTTTCTCTTTCTTTTTTATCAAGATGAATGAATTAAAAATTTGTAAAAGTCTTCACTTCAAATTACAAATTAGGTTTTTCATGTCATAACCTAAAATATCTAAAATCATTTAATATTTACCAAGTAATGGTTCATTTTGGCACCTCATTCCGTAGGAGAGATAAAAATAACACAAATAAAAGAAGAAGTGGTTCAAATAGAAGCTTTCAACATATTTCTCCACTCTTCCAACATTGGTTGAAGCACCCAGTAGTTTCATGCTTCTTTTCCAACTATCTACTCCACTAAGGATGTCATTCCAAGCTCAAGAGGAGGATGTTTTCATGAAGTTTCTTGGATTTTATTGTTCTATAATTGGGAATAATGTTTTGTTAAATCTCTCTCTTTAAAGAGATTATTTTTTTATAAATATAGGTAACTTAGCATATCCCATCTATCTTTTTTCTATGAGAGAATTTATTTTGTATTTTAAATAATTGATCTACATGTTGTAACCTAGAGAAAATTATTAAACTGAAGTTTTGTGTTCCTTGTGTTATATTTTATTTATATATGTATGGATATTTATCAAGTTTGTGAAAGATTTGATTCTTGTTTAAATCACATAAATTCATCTATGGTATTATTTATGCCCTTTCAAAATCATGTTGATAAAAAAAAAAGAAATATGTTCCTTATTTGATAAAGATTCCATATTACCTTTGATCTATTATTTGTGAAAGATTGTGTTTTAATAAACACAACATATTAAACATTTAATTGTGTTAAAATAAATTAAGCATTAATTTCCACTTTATTATTTGGTACAATCACCATTTTTCCAATTTTTGAAACTTGTTCTAAAACCATTTTCCTCACAGATCAAACCCTAGTTAGGAAAAATGTCACTAAGAGGTAGTAGTTTTAAGTGAATTGGTCATATACCAGTTGCACTAAGCTTAGTGAAAGCACACCAGACTTTTATGGAGGTTCACCTCAATTCACCAAGGTTACACATCTTGGAGGTGATCCCATTGTGTCATTAGATTTTCCATATGCTGCAACTCACACTATTCATAATACTAAAAATACATGAAATGGGTGTAACATCTAAGTGATAATAGTACTATTAAACAAGATCCTCATGAGTACATGAGTGATTTCAATTTATGCTTTAAAAATACATGTAATAGAATCCCAGTGTTGGTTAAGCCAGCCTTGAACAATGCTTTCTTATATTACTTGAGAACTTTAAATAATGATATAGTTGTCATGATTTAGTCAATGGGTGGCACCACACTCCCCAATGCTTATGACATACTAATAAGAGCATAAAATTTCCTCATTAAATCTAGAAAAATTGATCCCCAGCCTCCAATGACACTATTTATAGAAGTGCATCCCATGCAACCCACTATAGCCCCAATTCGCACCACAAGTAATGCACCAGCTTTGAATCCTTATTAGCAGATCTTATTGAAGCATCATAACATGCTAAGGATGAAGATATCTAGGATATACTTTAGTGTGTAAAATAGTGTATCGTATTCATACAAGAGGCTAGATAATAAAATCATAGCAAGTGTGAATTATCGTGAGTTAAGTAAGAAGTAAGAAAAACCAATTATTCATTAAAATAAATATAGTATTCAAATTTAATTAGATATAAAGTAATAAAACATTATACATGAGATTTCACGTAATAAATAAAGTAAGAAATCACATAGGTAACCATAACCAGATAAGTCTCTATTGATCTCTTCAAAAATGGAACTCTATTCTTCTTACAAACACAAGTATATATAGATGTTTCTAGTCTATGACTATTCATCTTCTTCCCATAATTGGTACCAAAAGTGGATTCTATTCATATTCTAACCTATTACAAGTCATGGAGATAGGACATAATAGATTTATACATGAAAAAATTAGTACAAAATACATGAATATTAGATAAATATCTTGCACATCTTTACAATCCAAATTCTTCTCCCAATACTTTTTTGGACTTAAAATGTTATCGCATCCTGAGACAATGTCATAACATCTCTAAAATTGCACAAGTGAGCAGAGGTTGAAGAAGTGGTTAGACCATTAAGATTTGGACTAATTACTCAAGGTGCCATTCCAATTTTCACCTCTTACACACTAGTTAGCTGCCCTTTCAGATTTTCAACTAAGTAACATACTAACCTACTACCATTTATAGGTTTTAAATAGGCTAGCATAACTAGGTGGCTACCCTTTATGGGTTTTTAACCAACCTAGCCTTGCTTGTCTTACTAAGTCATTCCCAATACAAAATGTTATACAAAATTTTACAAAATGTGTACTCTACATAGTACTTAACTTGATGGAGGTGGCACAGACACAGATGATGACTAAAAAAAGAGTCCTTAAACTTGGATTGTGCACCCTTACATCAAGTGATGATCTGATAGAGCTATAGTGGTGGTCAATACATAGGTGTATTGACAATCTGGGTGACTTTACTATAAAAAGGAGTCAGATCAATCTTGTAGGCATTCTAGTCTAACATGACTTCTTGGATCAACTATAATAGGGTGCATAATAGATTATGGTAACCCGATGATCTGATTGAGATCTATATCATCAGTTATGCTCATGGATCCTTGGTGTTGGTGACCATAGTCTAAATCTTTCTACTTAGCTACTCCATCTTGTCTGTATGACATTGGGCTTGGAGGCCTATGCAGGAACTACACAAAATATTAATCTTCTAGTTGAGGAGGTTGTCATGCATGTTATCCCTGGCATTAAACAACTCATAGAGTGATCTATCCTTCTCTTTCCTAGTGGTAGTGTGGATGACCATAGTTGCTTTTGTGGTGGTGGTTATGGTAAAGTCTATGCTGGAACTAGATAGAGAATTATCTAGTTGTTTCTACTAATAGATCAAGTTGCACATGACCTATTATTCTTACAGTACAATAATGCTCAATATGCCTTTATACTCCTCTAATAAAATGATGAGGGTCACAACCTTGATCTTGACATCTTGTCCCAATATGCCAACTGTGTGAATTTTCTATGTTACACACTAGTATTTAGTTAAATAAGAGACTAAAGTATTGAGTTTGCAATGGTTGAAAATCACTTGGTCCTTGATTTCTCAAGTAACCAACTTGGGATAGGCATCTTAGATAAGTTTGGCAGTTTCATGGAGGTGAGCCTTCAAATCGACATTCTCTACCTTGGTTGATCTATTTCCTATTCTAAAGATGCAACTTTATACATAATTGACTCCTAAAATGCTATCATACCCTTGATTTATTTCTTCAATGGGATTCTGGATACATCTAATGATGCTTCCTATTGGAGGGGAAATGTAGCCAATGTGTTGGAAGTTGCTAAAGGATCAGGGTATGGTATGGTCACAAGTGGGAGAGAGAGGTGGTGCATTGAGAACCCACAAATAAGATGTCCCATATCTAAATTCCTCTTAATTGGAGTGACCTATGGTTCTTCTTCTTATTCTGGATACTTTTCTTCAGCTTGTTGTTGCTCAGGTACCTACTATTATTGCATCATGGCCTTTGTTACAAACTTGATTTTTTATGCAACATCTTTAGTCTATTTTTTTGACCTCCTCCTCTGCTCTCTTATTTATATCTTCTTGAACAAATTTATATTTGTATTATTATTCTTCTACCTAAAGCTTCTAAGCACATTCTTCTTCTTTCTATTTCTCCACTAGGGTAGTATCCTTGGCTTGTTCAACCATAGATTGCACCTATGCTTATTCTTATGACTATACCTTAGTTGTAATTTCTTATTGTTCTTATGCTCAAGCCTACTCTTAGCACAAGGATTCATCTTATTATTCCTTATTATTCTTTGTAGCTTCCTCAACTTATTACTATATACATGTGGCATATTCCTTAGCCTACTTTGCCTATGCCACTACATCCTATTTTTGTTTTTATTTTTCTGCCTTAACCTTGGTAGTGATCTCAACTTCTTTATCCTTTTGAGCTTGCACCTCCTATGATTTCTTGGATACATCGGTAGATTATTGTACCTTCTTAGCCATTTTGAGGGATTTCTATCAGATGACCTTTGCATCCCAGGCATTTTGTGTGGCCTCAACTTTTTTGGCTTGTCAATTTACTTGTTATTGTTACTATTGAGCATGCTCCTTATGGTATTTTTTTCTCCTATTTTTTGACTCATTATTCTGTTACATGAATTAATTATTCTCTTGAAGTGTTATGTTCTTTTACTATGGATTGATTAGGTGTCATCTCTTTGACCTCCTGGGCTTGTGGTAAAGGTAGCGAATCACTTGGTTGGACCACTAAGCTACAAAATTGTGCTTTATTACACCCCAAAGTGACCAATCTATGTTTAAGTGGTGGTGAAGTGGAAGATGGAGTAGGATATGCTTCTTACACTGAGTTTGGCTAACCAAATGTGTGTTATTCAAGGGTGGGTGAGACCCTAACCTCATTTGTAGTTTGTGGTTTATGCATGTTGTCCCCAAAAATAGACTTCTCATTTTTTGGGACAACATTTGAACTATTTTGGTTCAATAGGCCAAAATAATCTCTTCCCTTCTCAAAATTTGTTCTGAGCATTCAAATTTCTCATTTTTCAAGCTTCTCAAAAAATCTATAGACTCTACAAGCTTGAATTTACGGACTCTGTAGGAAGAAAATCTATAGACTCTGCAGGCCAAGTTCTACGGGCTTCACAGGTTGATTTCTATGAACTCTGTAGGAAAGAAGCAAGCTCTCAACACTTAGGCGATTTCAAAGTTGGTTCAATGACAAGGCTCAACCAAAAGAGTTCATCAGCAAGCTTCTAAGCAAGGATTGAACCATTGAAACTTGAACCATTTTGGTTCAACGGGTTCAATGGGTTCAAAAGTTCAACATCAACAGCAAGAGTTAAGCGCATTTGTCAAGGTTCAATAGGTTTAACGACTAAATGGTTCAATGCATTTGGTTCAGAAAGATCAACAGGGCTTAACCAAATAACAAGAATGAACCAATTGAACCATTGAACCTTGAACCAAAGTTGGTTCAATTGGTCGGTTCAAGTGACAGGTTCAAAGGTTCAACTAGTGCAATGAAGATCAAAGAGCTTAGAAAGAACAAGGAAGTGACAGACTAATGGCTCAATAGGTTCAAAGGCTTCTACAGGTAGGTTCAATCAAAAGAACAAGTTTTTGACACTTAGTCATTTTCAAGGAATGAACCATTGAACCATTAAACCATTGAACCAATTTGGTTCAAAGGTTTAATGGGTTCAAGGTTCAATGGGTTCAATAAGGCTTGTTTCAAATAATCTTGGTTCAAGCGGTCAATAAAAACAAGGGAATGAACCATTAAACCGTTGAACCAAAGTTGGCTCAATCAGTCAGTTCAAGCGGCAAGTTCAAAAGAGTGTCCTAAGCGTCAAAGACACAAGTGCCCTTATGGAGGGAATTTTTTGGCAAAAGTGACTAAGGAAAGAAACAAAAAAATCGATAGAACGTAGTGAATGCTGCCATGTGTCACAATTCAAGATTCACATAAAATTGACTAAGGCAAATTTCTAAGGGGTAAACAGCCCTTTCAGAGAACACTCAGAAGCTGAAGTGAACCATTGCAAAAACTCAAAAGGCTAATTTTTAGCTCAAATAACCCTTGTGGAGGGAAGAAAGGGGGCAAATGGACCAATTCAAAGGCTAAAAGAACAAAGGGATTTCCTTCATAAAAGTTCCCCTGGTAAAATAGACAAAGTGAATTCCTTCAAGAAAATGAAAAAGGCAAATGACAAAGTGAAATCCTCCAGACAATTTGTCTGAAGGAATTCACTCAAAAAACAAAGCAAAGATCGGTGGAAAGACAAGGTAAGGAAGATTTCCTTCAGACAAATTGCCTGAAGGAATTCCTTCAGACATTTTGTCTGAAGGAAATAAAGGATAAAGCCCACCTAAAGAAAGCCTGAAGGCCATCCAAAGACCACCTAAATGGAATATACCCTTATGGGAGGCTCTTCCCAAACCAAAGTGGACCATTTCTCAAGGCCCCGAAGGGCAGGTCTCCTCTGAGAAAGATCAAATGATAAAGCTAAAGGAATTGCCGAGGAAAGTGATGTGCCCATAAACGTCAATGAAATAGTCATTGATCCTTGTAGGTTTAAGTGTAGACTTGAATGGATTCAAAGGCTTTAAGGCCAAGGCCAGAATGAAGAATCACTGAGAGGAGCGTAAAGAGCAGGAATGACCAAAAAAAATTGCACATCAGATACATTTCTAGAAGTAGACCACACGGTGGATATTGAAAGATGCAAACTTTCAATAGTGTGACCCATTTCTCTGCATTGAGAAAATCAAATGGGTAAATGCCCCTAAATTCTAGCATGTCTTCTTAACAAAATTCAATGCAACATGATGTGTTATTGTTCCCAAGTCCTTTTTGAAGAGGCTATATAAGGGACTCTCTTTTATTGTTTTATGGATCTCTCTCTCTGATTATCAGAAACAAAACTTTGCCCAAATTGAAAGGCATTACTGAGACTTTGAGATTAGATTGTTGATCATATTTTGTTATTGGAATAAGAAAGCAAGTGAATTTTTAGACTTTGTGTTGTGATATCTTTGTTATTGAGGAAACTGTTCTTATGTCTTTTTCCTTAATATATTTTATGTTCCTTTAATTCAATAAGCAAAATTAGTGAAAGTAGTCAGGAAGGCATCTTGAAGCCAATTGTGGAGAGACTTTGTGCCCCCACAATTGCCTTTAGTCTATTTCCTTTTTTTTTCTATGTAAAGGACCTTGGGATGACTTTGTGCCCTCATTGTTCTTTGTATCTCACTCTTGGCAATTCAGGTGGAGACTTTGTGCTACATCTCAATTTACTGGTTACTACGACCTTGGTTACATTTTGAAATTATTACCAAAAAGATTCTTGTGGTTTGTTGAATGGTACTTCTAAAAGAAGAGGAGTGCTTTTTGTCATTATCCCTAAGATTTCTCCTTTGATTTGCATGCATCATCTCTGAAAAAAGAGAGATGGATGATTTATCCTGCCCTTGAGTATTATTTTCTATATATATATATAGCATATCTATAGGGAACCTACCCTTGATGAGAGGAGAGATTATTCCCCTTTTGATGTGGTAAACCTACACATTTAGCTGACCAATCTTCCTACTTTGAATGATCAGACCTATTTTGTTTATCAGTATGCTGATCGACAAAATATTCAACCAACAATTTTTGGTGACTCTACTGGGGATGAACGTGCAGTCTGAAGCCTCAAGTTTTAGATTGAAGTAGTTCCTTCCCTTATCCATTATATAGACTCTAGTGACTGCATTCTATGTCTTACCCATTATCATTATAGCCTTACCATCTTCCTCCACCTCCATTATTTTATCTGGTTTGCAAAACCAGAGCTACTAGGAAAAAGTACACAGTTTGAAGCCTCAAACCTCAAGCTGAAGTAGAGCCAGTCCTTTTCCATTTTTGTTTTACAATCTAGCCACTCCATCTAGATTTGTTATCTCTGTTTTTCTTAATTAAATCATGGCAGTTTGAGGCCCCTGGGGTAACTCTTTTGGCCCACTCAAATTGACTCCACCTCCGCATGAACTCCCATGTAGTTCAAGAAAGAATTTCCCCAAATTCTTTGGTGATGGGATAGTTCACCCTAATGAACACATTGCAACCTTCATCATAGACTGTGGTGTTATAGGGGTGGAATTTGAAGATGTGGTAGTCAGGCTTTTTGTGGAGACACTACAAGGTGCTGCTACAGACTAGTTCTACCATCTGCAAGCTAGATCAGTGACTGACTGGGATACACTTAAAGCCAAGTTAGAAGCAAGGTTCAAGCCCATAGAAAATGCACCTGCCTTGCTGGCCCAGCTCACTCAGATGAAGAAAGAGCCTCATGAGCCTATGAGGGATTTTATTGCTAGGTTCGATAAGCTAAGGCACATAATTTCCATGGTTGCCCAGCTAACACCTCAGAACCTCAAATGCTTCTTCATCAACTCACAACTGCCTGAAGTAAGTTTTCTGCTGAGATGAGCTAGCCACATAGACCTTGCTGCTACTCAGGACCTAGCTACTGAGGTAGAAGATGACTTTATCTTGGCAAGAAAGATAAGGAGAGACCCAAATAGAGGCAAACCCTCTTCATCTTTTGAATACTCTCCCACAGTCACCACTGACCCAATGGTACAAAAGATAGAAAATGAATTGCTAGCCTTGAAAAGGCAAATGGAACAAGGTATGTCTTTTACTCCCCTATATAAAGATATACCAAGGAGAACATTCCCTAATCATCCATATCAAGGCAATGCTACCAGAAGTCAAGGGAAACCAAATCGTCTTCTTCCCCCATAGAGGAACCTTGCCCTTGAAGCACCTCCAACCAACTTGGTAGTTAGATATCTGGAAATAGAACATGTTTCCTATAACCAACCTAAATTTGAGCAAGAAAATGTCATTGATCTCTTCAAGGAGGATCTAGAAGAATCAGATGGCAACTTCCACATTGATTTCCTAAATTTCTAGGATTAACCCAAAAGTGAAGGTGAAGCAGTTGAAGGATCATACGTAGTATTCACTAGGTCCCAGAATCAATCAACCCAACAGGCTAACAAAGAGAAGACAGAGGATCAACCCCAACCAACAATTTCAATTATAGAGTAGAGAACCCCTCTTCCTTTCCAATCAAAGGACCCGGTGATTGCCAAAGAAGCAAGTACATTGAACATCTCTGCACTTTCTACTTCAAATTCACAGATCAGTCCTCCCCCTCCCAAAAACCAAAAGGATGAACTCCCATCCTCTCTTCCAAGTCCATCTCAATCATTTACCATGATTGATCATGTCAATAATTCCAAAATTTAGATGACTAAGTTTGAATCCCTACAAGCTGATCCTGAGCAATTAAACATTGGTGTAGAACTAAGTGTGGACCTGTTTGAGGCAAAAATTGTGGTCACCCAAACATCAGCCCCTGCAACTCAAATTCTAGTTGAGCCTTTAGGTAGGGGTAATTACTTCTTAACCACAGAGGATGCTCATGTCTCAGCTGATGAAAGTCCCATAGATGGAAATCTAGGATTTCAACCAAACAAGGAATCAAAAAAATTGGTAGGGCATAGTACAAATCAAGAAGGATCTTCCATCTCCCATGAAGAGAAATCTAATTGAAGATCGGTTTCTGATGATGCTTGGATCTTGGAATCTGATGGCAGCAATTCTTCCATAGCTCGATGTAGATCTTTGTTGCATGAATTGAAAATTGGTCAGGGTGAAGAGGTCAAACTCCTTCACACCAAAGGAGATGCTGAGCTGATGGTTTGTTAGAAGTTTGATGTTGATAATCAAAGCATTTGCTGGACTGAACCAACAAAACAAAAGTTATGATGGTGGACCATACTATTGTATTCTAAAGTCAGCAAAAGGAACTCTTCATAAAGAGAGCAAGGAGTTATGGTTTTTAGTTTGAAGACCACATCCCACCATGGGGCAAGAAGAATAAAAATCCAAGAGGAAGACATAGAAAATTGATTTCCTGGTGGATATTTCCAATTGCCCATCACAATTTTTGGGGACAAAATGGTTTCCTATTGGTTTATTAGGATGGCACACCATTTTCATTGACTCACAATGGGCAACTTCTGAAATACTTCAATTCTTGAAGTATTAGATAAGTTCACCTGTACATATGTATATTTGTATAGTTTTTATTTTCTCCTTTGTATTGTTCATTTTCATATTTGGAACCTTCCATTTCTAGGTAACATGACTCCGTAGCCTAATGGTACACATGAAGACACTAGAGATTCTGGATTCTACTCCCTTCAATTCTTTTTTACAATTGATAGAAGTTCCCTAACTAGAGCCAACTGTTGTCCCTAAAAATAGACTTCTCATTTTTGGGGACAACATTTGAACTATTTTACTTCAACAAACCAAAATAATCTCTTCCCTTCTTGAAATTTGTTTTGAGCATTCAAATTTCTCATTTTTCAAGCTTCTCAGAAAATCTACGGACTCTACAGGCTTGAATCTACAAAATCTACACGAAGAAAATCTATGGACTCTGTAGGCCAAGTTCTACGGGCTTCACAGGTTGATTTCTATAGACTCTACAGGAAAGAAGCAAGCTCTCAACACTTAGGCGATTTCAAAGTTGGTTCAATGACAAGGCTCAACCAAAAGAGTTCATCGGCAAGATTCTAAGCAAGGATTGAACCATTGAACTGTTAAACCTTGAACCATTTTGGTTCAACGAGTTCAATGGGTTCAAAATTTCAACATTAGTAGCAAGAGTTAAGTGCATTTGTCAAGGTTCAATAGGTTCAACGACCAAATGGTTCAACGCCTTTGGTTTAAAAAGATCAAAAGGACTTAGCCAAATAAAAAGAATGAACTGATTGAACCATTGAACCTTGAACCAAAGTTGGTTCAATTGGTTAGTTCAAGTGACAGGTTTAAAGGTTCAACCAGTGCGATGAAGATCAAAGAGCTTAGAAAGAATAAGGAAGTGACAGACTAATGGCTCAGCAGGTTCAAAGGCTTCTACAGGTAGGTTCAATCAAAAGAACAAGTTTTTGACACTTATTCATTTTCACAGAATGAACCATTGAACCGTTGAACCATTGAACCACTTTGGTTCAAAGGTTCAACGGGTTCAATGAGGCTTGTTTTAAAGAATATTGGTTCAAGCAGTCAATAGGAACAAGGGAATGAACCATTGAACCATTGAACCAAAGTTGGTTCAATTAGTTAGTTCAAGTGACAAATTCAAAGGAGTGCCCTAAGCGTCAAAGACACAAGTGCCCTTGCGGAGGGAATTTTTGGCAAAAGTGACTAAGGAAAGAAACAAAAAACTTGACAGAACGTAGTGGATGCTTCCATGTGTCACAATTTGAGATTCACATAAAATTGACTAAGGAAAATTTCCAAGGGGTAAACAACCCTTTCAGAGAACACTCAGAAGCCAAAGTGAACTATTGAAAAAACCCAAAAGGCTAATTTGGAGCTCAAATAGCCCTTGTGGAGGGCAAAAAGGGGGCAAATGGACCAATTCACAGGCCAAAAAACAAAGGGATTTCCTTCAAAAAAGTTCCCCCAGCAAAATAGACAAAGTGAATTCCTTCGAGAAAATGAACAAGGCAAAGGACAAAGCAAAATCCTCTGGACAATTTGTCCAAAGGAATTCACCCGAAAAACAAAGCAAAGCTCGACAGAAAGACAAGGTAAGGAAGATTTCCTTCAAACAAATTGACCGAAGGAATTCCTTCAGACATTTTGTCTGAAGGAAATAAAGGATAAATCCCACCAGAAGAAAGAAGCCTGAAGGCCATTCAAAGATTGCTTGAAGGGAAGATACCCTTATGGGAGGATCTTCTCAACCCAAAGTAGACCATTTCCTAAGGCCTTGAAGGGTAGGTCTCCTTCGAGAAAGATCAAATGACAAAGCCGAAGGAATTACTGAGGAAAGTGACATGCCCATAAACGTCAAATTCACAACAATGAAACAGTTGTTGATCCTTGCAGGTTTAAGCATGGACCTAAATGCATTCAAAGGTTTTAAGGCCAAGGCCAAAAGGAAGAACCACTGAGAGGAGTGTAAAGAGAAAGAACAACCAGAAACATTTGCACATCAAATACATTTCTAGAAGTAAACCGCCAGGTGGATATTGAAAGATGCAAACTTTCAATAGTGTGACCTATTTCTTTGCATTGAGAAAAGAAAATGGGTAAATGCCCCTAAATTCCAACATGTCTTCTTAACAAAATTCAATGCAACATGATGTTTTACTATTCCCAATTCCTTTTTGAAGAGGCTATATAAGGGACTCTCTTTTATTGTTTTATGGATCTCTCTCTCTGATTATCAAAAACAAAACTCTACCCAAATTGAAAGGCATTACTGAGACTTTGAGCTCATATTGTTGATCATATTTTGTTATTAGAATAAGAAATCAAGTGACTTTTCAAACTTTGTGCTGTGATATCTTTGTTGTTGGGGAAACTGTTCTTATGTCTTTTTCCTTAATATATTTTATGTTCCTTTAATTCAATAAGTAGAATTAGTGAAATTAATTAGGAAGGCATCCTGAAGCCAACTGTGGAGAGACTTTGTGCCCCCACAATTGCCTTTAGTGTGTTTTATTTTTGTTTCTGTGTAAAGGACCTTGGGACAACTTTGTGTCCTCATTGTCCTTTGTATCTCACTCTTGGGCAATTCAGGTGGAGACTTTGTGCTACATCTCAATTTGCTGGTTACTACGGCCTTGGTTACATTTTTCAATTATTACCAAGAAGATTCTTGTGGTTTGTTGAATGGTACTTTTGAAAGAAGAGGAGTGTTTTCTGTCATTATCCCTAACATTTTTCCTTTGATTTGCATGCGTCATCTCTGAAAAAAGAGAGATGGATGATTTATCCTACCCTTGAGTATTATTTTCTGTTTATATACATATATATATATATATACATATATATATATATATATATATATATATATATATATACATACATATATATATACATATATATATATATATATATATATATATATATATATCATATCTATAGGGAACCTCCCCTTGATGAGAGGAGAGATTAGTCCTCTTTTGATGTGGTAAACCTACACATTTGGATGACCAATCTTCCTACTTTGGATGATCAGACCTATTTTGTTTATCGGTAGCTGGATCAACAAAATATTCAACCAACAATGCACAAGGGACTTTGGTGGTATTTATAGAAGTGACACAAAAACATCTTCAACTGTGAAGGTGGTAAAAGGTTGTTGCTAAAAAAAGTCAATTCTTTATTGTAACTGCTCAACTTCTTCCTACACAGTGTTGATGATGATGGATGTAGGACATAGTGGTAGGTCTACCCATAGATTTGGTGGAACCTTATTGCATATTTAGACCATGTGCATAGCCTTATATAAGAATAATTCCTTTTCCTCCTCTCTATCATAGAATTCACTAGCCATGTCCAAAATCATTACCTTGTAGACTTCTTATTAATCCATCCCCATCTATGGTAGGTCACATGAGCTTTAAATTTAGGGTACCTTAGGATCATCTAACTAAGTTTTAGTACTCTTTATCTTTTTCTTCAATAGAGGATATGTAGATTTATGCTTGGTGGAAAGTTTGCATTTTCAATTCTATAGTTGTGAACTGGTTGCTTCTTCGTGTTTCTATGTTGCAGGGATGGCTACACCAGGTGGTATGGATTGGAGTGGTGTCACATTCCTAGATATGAATGATTTCTATTTGATAACTTTGAAATTTGGCATATCCATGATAAAAAATAATGGTAGAGGTCTAAAAGGTGATCTTGATAGCTCATGGATACGTATGAACACACTTTTTAGTATCAAGGTGACAACATGTTGGCCCAAGTATTGCATTGTATCTGGTGGCACCTAAAGATGTGTGGTGATCATATCTAGGCACTCGTCCCACTCTCCCTTTAATTTTACCTCATGTGATAGGGCTCTATGCTCAAGAGTCTAGATGAGGTTGGGGAATTACTGCATTGGCTAATAATCAGTGTCTAGGTGCACCTCTCCCTCTAAGGACTTATATTGTGTGAAGCATAGGATAAAAATGAGAAATTGGTACTATAATTTTTTCTTGGGAGATGTGTAACACTTATCAGTATTCATGAGCAGCTCTTGAATGAAGTATTCAAGCTAATTAAACTATTCATTTTGGTGGATCATGTAGTGGGTGATGTCCATGACCCCTTTTGGAATTTGCTTTGCAAATTTGGTTGTCTTTCAGAACCTTCATGTGATGCATTCTACAAGGATGTGCATTGGCTCATCATGAATTTATTCAATTGGGATCCATTTGTATCCCAAATCATATAAATATCTAACCTCCTAGAGAATAGGTGGTGTTCTCATCTTGTAAGAAGCAAGGTAATACCCTTATGTAAACATGCCCAAATATTGGGCCATTACTTATATGTTGATGATGATAGTGGTATCTAAGCTAACATAGATGTTTTTATCATTTTATCAGTTGAGCATGACTTGTACTATCTCCCGCAAGTCATCAAAAGTGGGCCTTCAAAGTAGGTGCTCAACATCCATATGTTGGAAATAATGGGGGGTTATGAGAGCCATTAGTTTCACAACATCAATGGGGTCTGGGACAAATAGCTTTTCTATTGAGTAAAGGAAATTAAATGGCTCTAGATCATTGAAATTTGTTGCCTTAGTTCCATATCAATGCCCATTTCTTCTTTTTATGTGTCTATCAAAACCTTGATGAGTTGTGAAGTATCCATATTGCTAAAGTGACAAAATTAAAACACTATTGACTCTATGGGTAATAATACTATCTCAGCTCTTTGAAATTATAGGTCATGCAAATATTTTCAAGGATGAAATGCAAACTTGGTTCTCTAGCTTATGCCTTTATAGATTTTGTGGCTATTATTTTCTATGTAAATACCATGATGAGCTATCCATTAGACATGAATGCAATTGTTGATGTGGAAAATCTTATTTTATCTGGAAATTAAGATAGTTATTAGCACATGTGTGGAGCTATGTCATTATGTTCTTTGCTATTCTTATGGGATTACAAGAAGATGATGTTGATGGGATACCAATTTATTGAAGATTAAGTCAATTAAACCTTAGATCTAGCATTAATTACTTAGGGATGACTATTATATGATGAATATCTTGGTTGATGTGACTTTTACATACATTTCTCAAACTTATTTACTTTATTTTGCTCCTGCTAACATCCACAATGGTGTACATGAATTTTACAACACATGGTTGGTACACACTAGACTTAATATCTTGGTTCCCAAATGGTAGTGAAGAGATAATCTACAAACACACACACATACACACACACATACACACATAAAAATAAACACGTAATAAACACGTAGAAATGATAGATCTTAATCTACTTGGTGTTACTTATCACCCACTCACTTAGTATAATGAGATCAATTAAGACTATTGGTGGTAGGGATTTATCCTATAGCCACTCACCTATCCTAGAAAAATGGTTCCTTGTAAATATCTCAAAATAATAGTTCCTTATTATGATATTTCATGTATAACATAAGGCCCTTTTCATTGAATCTATAATTAACCCAAAAATGCTCTAAAATGACTATCATATAACAAAAATAGTTGATCATTATGAAATTACTTATGATGCAGATTCCTATCATGCCATGAATTTTGGCTCTGCTTATGAACTTCCTACATCCAAGATGCTTTGCATTGATATTCATCCATCTTATTCAATTTAAGAAGTATGTTGGTGAGAGGCTCATAATCCCCTAGTCTCATGACCATTGCAATGCATAGATTGGGTACCAAATATTCCATTGACATAACTGCTTCAAGCCCATAGACCAACTATAATGGAGTAAAACCAGTAGCCCTCTTATAGTGTGTGTGATATGCCTATAGAATTAAAGGAATGCGATCTTCCTAATCATCCATTTTGACATCATAAATCTTTGTTAACATTTTTACCAACACTTTATTAAAATCCTCATCTTGGCCATTTGCTTGTGGATGGTATGCAATACTTTTATGATGAGAAATCATGAATTATTCAGTAAGAGCCTTGATAGTGTTTTTCAAGAAGTGTGTCCCTCAATTGCTAATGAGCTTGATGGGGCATCCAAACCTTGTAATAATATTCTCATAGAGAAACTTTGTTTCATCTTTCGCACCATATCTGGGTGTCATAGTAGCTTTAACCCATCTGGTAAAGTAATTAGTCATAGTGATAATATACCTTGCTTTACTACATTTACTCAATGGATTGATAGGTTTGATAAAATCAATTCCCTTTTGTTCAAAATGTTATTTGGTTAAAAAAGGATGCAAGGGAATTTCATTTATTTATATTGGTTTACCCATGTGTTGGCATACATCATAGTGATGTGCTACTCTATGTGCATCCTTAAAAAGATTTGGCCACCATAACTGACTCTGTAACAACTTCATGATAGTAGATTCTCTATAAAAATTACCTCTTGTTATTCCTTGGTATGCCTCTTATAAGAGGTATGATCATTCATGTTCAAGAACTACCCTATGTAGTACTTCATCCTTCCCCAAATGACACAAATACCCATTTATAATGATATATGGAAAAGCTCTAGTGATAAACTACTTCTTGTCTCTTTCTTGGTAGTGCACAGGGAATACTCCTTGTTCGAGAAAGTTACTATTTTTTTCAAAAAATTTGGGGATCATAGAAATGAAAAATAGATGAACATTAGGATAATCTTCTTATAATTATTCTAGTTATTTTCAATTGGTAATGCAACTAAGATGATCTGGTCCCACATTTTATCTTCTTGGATTGACATTAATGTGAAATTGAAATTCTTGAAATAATATCAACCATCTAAAAATGTTTCCTCCCAACATCAACTTATTAAGAAGGTAGCATAGATCTTGATGGTCTGTGAAAACTTTAAATGGCATTACAAGAAGATAGTGTCAAATTTTTTGTAGTGTGAGCACTATATCCAATGCCTCCCTTTCATATTTTGTGTAATTATTTTTTGCATCAGAGAAATTTTGGCTTGTAAAATGTATGGGGAGGTCTATTCCACCATCTCCTGGCTATATTAGCAAAACACCAACTGTAATACTTGAAGCATGAACACGCACATGAAATGGATTTATCCAATATAGAAAGATGATGATAGGCACAATGACCAATATCTGCTTTAATTCTATGAAGGCTACTTGGCACTCAGAAGTCCAAATAAATTTTGATAGTAAATACTCCAATGGAGATGAAATGGATGCATATCCCTTGATAAACTTTCGATAATACCCTATATGTCTAAGAAAATATTGCACTTTTGTGGAGCTCACTAGTGGAGGCATACTCAAAATGACTATAATTTTAGCCTGATCTATTGAAATGACTTCATTGCACACTACATGACCTAGCAGGACACCAAAAGGTGTAAACAATAAACATTTTTTTAAATTTAATGTAATATGTAGATCTTAATAGCATTCTAACATGAGGTGTAGTTTGGAAAAATGGTATTTAAACAAAGAAAAGATTTCCCAATCATCGAGATAGACTTCTAGAAAGTCATGAATGAAATCTTTGAATATAGTCACCACTGTGTGAGAAAAAACCACAAGTACATTCTTGAGGCCAAAAGGCATTACCTTTTATGCAAAGGATCCCCATTTCATGTCAAAAGTCATTTTATCTTTATTTTATTCTATGATGGGTATTTTATGATAGCCACTGAAGTCATCTGTAAAAGAGTAAACTTCATGTCCTATGATAGATTCCAAAACTTCATCTGTGAAGGGAATAAAAATTGGATCATTGACATATGCATCATTCAAAATTTGATAATCATCACATACTCTAATCTCCCCTATTTTTTTAGGTTGTACTACCATGGAACTAACCCAAACTACCTTTTTTTATGGGATATATTATACCTGTGTCTTGCATTCTATTGAGTTCAACCTTCACTTTCAACTTGATGTTTAGATTAAACTTGTATGGTCATTTCTTTGTGTGTCATGCACATTACTTAAGGTTGATATGAATTTCACCTAAATATATATTGAATCCTCTAACCTCTAAAAATTTAGTGGGAAACTCATCTTGATAATCTCATCAGAGTTACATAGCTTCAAAAACTTCAACTTCAGTCCAGTAATTACCTATATGTGCTAATTTAGGAATCTCCTCAATTCTGATGTTTGTTACATGCTTTTTAATGGGATAATGGTAAATCTTGTGATTTTTCTAATCAACAAATTTTTGTATCATTCATTACCCTTCCTATTTTTGAATTTATATGTTGCACATCTTATCTTCTTTAGTAGGTTCTATGATTGGGTCCTTTAATATTTCTACTAGTCATTTAGGTTTAAACAAATCAATCAAATTAATATCACCATTAGTATCTAGATCTAAAATGCCCTCTTTTTCATCTTGTATTCAGTGGCATGGTTGTATGAGATATTTTTCTTCTTTCTTGGTAGCTTTATATCTTTGTAATGTTGTATTTAGATCACAAGTTGTATTCTTTTGTGCAATGGATTCTGTCATGGTGCTTAAATTTTTTGTGCACCCATGACATATGAAATGTTTTATTTTTAACAGCATATTTTGAACTAGAGGGTTCTTATCTTCAATAATAAATGTCTATATGAATTCACTATACACCTGCACCCAATGTTTTATCTCCCTCCTATGTTCTTGATGCATATACCATGTTGATGGTAAAGGATCCAGTGTATAATGAAAGATGTGAACCCACTACTTTAGTGTCGTATGTTTGTCAATCTAGACTTTAACACATTTATGAATATGGATTTTAGGATACTCACCTTCTTGGAAGAAAAACCAATTAATTTTAATGACATATAGGAGTTAGAATCTACCAATCATGAGTTTTCACACATCATCCCAATCAAGCTGATCTTTTCTATGAATTGCTCACCATATCACTAAAACTCCTTTCAAAGCATAATTCAAATCACTAACTTATTCACTAATGGTAGGTACATGAACTTGTAGGCACAAAATGAATTGATTGATATCTTCAATCACATAGTACATATGAAGTTATCTCTCATGTATAAAGACCATTATCATAGGTCAAAGTTCATCATCACCATGAGCCCAATTGAGTAGGTACATGTCTGAGAATCCATTGATAGATGAAGCTATTTCTCAAGGCAAAGTTCCTTCTCTTGTTAGATCTATATAATCTTACATATGATCATCTACTTGATAGAAAAAGTCAACTTTTGAATAAGTAGGGGATTTAACAGACATGGATACATAATCCTTTATGACAAATTGAGTTGCTAATGGCTAAGTAACTAATGGTTTGAGAATCCATTGTTCATATGTCTTCAAATATTGAGTGAGTAAAGATTGTACCTGAGGTTTAGTATGCTCATACAAGAAGTTTCACTCGGATGAGTATAGATATTTTGGGTTCTCTTCAAAGTTTACCTTCATTATGTCAAGAAATTTATGTTGTTGTTGTTGTTATTATTATTATTATTATTATTATTATTATTATTAGTATTATTATTATGTCTCCTTATATTATTATGTATATATAATATTTTTTATTTGATTAGGTAAAAAGTAGGTTTTACAAGGATCCTCCAACCATAAAGTATAGCATAAAATAATAGACCCAAGTTAAGAAACAAAAAGCCTCCTAGGCTAAGAAGTAAAGAGGGAGTTTAGCCAATCATCAGAGAATCAATAACTAGAAAAAAGAAACAAGATGAAATATAATAATATAAAACCATGAAGAAACATAAATCACTTAGTCAAAGGAATCCATGGAGTTATCATGGTTCTTAGGAGTAGAAAATTCTAGCATGCCTTCCTTGTCCTTTAACATTTCCTTTATGAATCTGCCATGAGACTGCTCACTTGAGACTTCAGTTAGTCCCTCCAAGGCTTTCTTATTCAAATTTTTACTTTCCTTCTTATCATTAAAGATATTTAGAGTATCTTCAAACCTTTTTTGAAAAAATGTTAATTTTAGTAGAAGATTGTGTGGGAACATCATCTATAACTTCATCCTTTGATTATGTAGCTAGTTTTCCAATATTATTCATAAAATTATCACTTTTAGATTTAATGGTATTCCATTATTTCATGATTTCAGCCAAAACCCTACCTATCTCTTGAAGTTTTTCATCAAAGTCCTTCAATTTCCTCCTACAGTCCCAATATGGGTCCTCAAGACCACATGTTTCATTCCCCTTATTTCCATCCTTCTAGACCAGGTGATAAAAAAAAAATTGGGTCTTTTCCACCCAAGGTAGAAGGGATTCCACCCTTGCATTTTTTGGACTTGGTATTGTGGGGGGGGGGGGGGGGGAGGGTCTTGATGATTTGGGTGTTGGTAGAAGAGGGTGAAACAGGACTAGGTTTTTTTCAAAAAATTAGTCCATCCTATGCTTCCCCAAGTATCCATATTCCTCCACTGAAGTGACATCCTTTTCACTTGGGATTAATTTTGCCTCCCTCCATCATTATGTTTCCATTTTTTACCAAAAGTAAAATAAGGCCTTAATGGATAATTTCATTGGCTTAGTTTATTTGGTAGGCTAAAGTAGTGCTTTTCAAATACTTCAAGAGGAAATATGAGAGGATGATTTTATGGCCAAGGAGATGTTTTAATATAATAAATTATGGGAGAAAATTAGAGTGAACTTACCTTCAAGGGTTAGGTATTTTATAATACACATGCATACTTCAGGCCATTATCAAGGGATATTCTGCCTCGAGAAACCTTTTTTTAATCAATTTATAAGATGTCATTGATTCTAAAGAGTTTCTACATCAATTTTGGCTTTTTATTTTTATCCTTGGAGGCATTAACCCCCTCATAGATCATATCAATGACTTTGCCAATAATTTTCTCAATGATCACAATATTTATTATGCATTTATTCCAAGCATTGACAAAGTCCTTGGTCAGCTCAACATTGTGCCCTATAATCCATTACATAAATTCAAATAGACTACATTTATAAAGTTTCCTTAGCACTATTGTATTAACTTGTACCTCCATGCAAGATATTAGATCCAATATATCTTTGTTACCATCTATCTTCCCAACTTTTCCTCCAAAGCCATTCTAATTATAATTGTTACACTTCAATATCCCCACTAAGAGATTATAGGTTTTGTAGTAGATAGTATCATTGTTAGGGTTGGTGGCACATGCGCCTAGAATTTTTACTTGACCATTTCAATAATTATGTGGAGAAGGGGTACCCCAATATAGTTTATGATATGATCAAATCATTATGTATAACTTTAATTAAATGGGGAGGTAAGCTATTAGTCTCATTCCACATGACCAAAAAGGTATACCCGACCCCTAAATTTGTAGATATATCCACTCCCACATTACCTTATCTAAAGTTATGGCTAATGGTCACCTTTCCAAATTTATTAAGGAGGCCTTTAACATCATCAATAAATTACTTAATGGTGTGGGAAGGAATTAACTTACTAGAAAGAATGTTAAGGATGTTAAGAGAATCTCCCTTGATGACAAGTTTATAAATCTAGGATTGTGTTTCAAGTTGAATAACCCCATAATATAAATTTAGCCTCTGTCACATGGTTAAGTTGGACCCCTGTGGGGGTTGCATAATATGTCACTACCACCCCATCAAAATCCTTGATAACTTCCCCTCCCTCAGCCTTACCTAGGTTTCCCTTCAAAGCCCCATTGAATTTGAACTTCATCCATCCCCTAGGTGGTTTGGACCATTTGGATAAGATCATATTAGCATTCGATCTAGAACTGCCAATTCCTTGGGATAAGTTCCAATTGTAGAAGATGGAGAGCTCATCCATAATATGATATATAATATTAATATAATTATAAACAAATATTATAATATAATATTACATAAATTATTATATTTAATATGTTACTATATTATAATATATAATATAATATGATATTAATCATTTATAAAATATTATGAGATGTAAAAGGGTTGGTAATATGGGTTCATTATGCCCAACCTCATCTAGGTTTGAATCTCACAAGGTGTTTATAGGTCAGATGTGGTCATTTAAGTTGGTTTAGTGGTTTTAGTGGTTGGTAGTGGCTATTTATATTAGTTTAATGGTTTTCAAGGAATAGTCCACCTTATTTTACCATAGATCTAGTTCATAGCTTTGATCAAAAGTGACTATCTATAATTTTTATATAAAAGATTATAATTAAATTATGAAGCTCATGGCCTCCATGTCATTGGGGTTATCATGTCATTGGGGTCATTGTTGTAGGTAGTTGATCTTCATCACTTAGAGGAAAACATGAATTTTTTGTTTAAATAGATCAGATTACACTGTAATCCTATTCATAATCCTTATCTTCATTTAGAAGATCACTCTAAGCCTGTGTAAAATATTTGTCATTATATTAGCAATAACATGGACTACAAAAACATTAATTCTTCTTTTGTATCTTCATAAAATACATGTGAGAGAGAAAATATTATCATATAAGTAGGGACTTATCCAATGAAGGCTAAGAAGATCATGTACACCAATGGAAAAAAAAATTCCCTCAAATGACATTGTATAAATTATTTTTCTTGAGAATGTGTTTTTCTAAATTTTTTTTCAGGGTTTGGGTAATGATAAGGTATTTAAGGTGATGGATTTTAAGAAGCCCAATTAGGTACAAATACAAATTTTAGTGACATGGCACATTTGTCAATGAAATCTATAACTTCCATCGAATTATTTTCATTATCCAATACATTATTATAATAGGGCAATCTCAATTAAATTAGGTGTTAATTGTCCAATGGATGCTCTCAAAGTGTAGAGAATGCACCATGTGGAAATTAAGATGATTTTTGGTGTGATTTATCAAATTCAATGCCCTTTAAATCCACACGATCTTATTTCCCATTGAATTATTTAAACTTCCTCTTCCTCATTCTATTGCATAAATACCTTTGCTTCCGTTGATGTCACACCCCTTTTCACCTACACAACAAGAAACATTATTGAAGTTATAATATAATAATAATATAAGATAATATTATAATTATGTTATTATTAAATTAAATTATAAATATGTGTATCTATTAGATCATGCTATATATAAT
Source organism: Torreya grandis (assembly GCA_037957365.1). NCBI lineage: Eukaryota > Viridiplantae > Streptophyta > Pinopsida > Cupressales > Taxaceae > Torreya > Torreya grandis. Next base: position 4,220,649 of record JARHVA010000500.1, read on the forward strand.
ACATAATATACTTACAATATAGTATAGTATAATATTATTATATAATATAAATTATATACTTATGTTATATATTAAATAATATATAATATTATATATTAATATTTTTTACTGATTCAATTTTAATATTCATAATACTTATATATAAAATGTTCTATATAATGTGTATTGTATTAACTAATATCAATTATATATACTATATAATTATTAATAATTATATTGTAATTAATCATAATATAATATATTAATAAAATATAATTAATGTACCAATTCAATATAATGTTATATATAATATACATTTACATATTATTATATAATAATAATACAATATATATAATATTATAAAAAATTATATTAATTATTACTATTCTATATTATATTTTAACATACACACTAAAAAATATTATCAAAGCTATAATTTGATAATAATAATATAAGATAATATAATATTTATGTTCTTATTAAGTTAAGTTAAATTTTTTATATATATATATATATATATATATATATATATATATATGTATATATATATATATATATATATATATATATATAAGTATATATTTTATATTATAATGTAACAATTTTATTATATAATAAAATAATAGTATATGATAGTATATATTAAGTATAAGTGTATATATATACACTTATACTTAATATATACTATCATATACTATTATTTTATTATATAATAAAATTGTTATATTATAATATAAAATATATACTTTTGTTATATATTAAATTATATATTATTATAGATTAATATTTTTTATTAATTTAATATTAATGTTAATACTATATATATATATAATATGTACTATATATTATTTATTGTACTAAATAATATCAATTATGTATACTATATATTTATTACTAATTATGCCATAATTAATCATAATATAATATATTAAGAAACTATAAATAATTCACTAATTTAATATAATATTATTTATAATACATGTTAACAATACATACACACACAATAAAATATAATAAATAATATTAATAATAAATATAAACTATCATAATATTATATATAATATAGTATAATATATATAGTAATATGTTAGTTTATATTTATTATTACTATTATATATTATATTTTATATAATAAATAATATATTAATATAAATAACATACATATATTATATAAATCTATGCAAAATACACTAATAGATATCATTCATGAGGCACCTAGCATAAATTTTGATTTTCCTTGACAATGATATCTATCAGTGTATTTTACATAGATTTATCTAAGATATGTATGCCAATAGCACTTGTTACCATGTGAAGTAAAGGTAAATATTTATTGTCATAAAAACACATTTAGTATACTTATCCAATGCAATATTAAAATGGGAAATAGAATGCAACACAAAATTTGATATATATAAATAGTATAACATTGAGTTTATGATATTTAAATTATATACAATTGATATTAAGTTGTATAACAACCAAATTTATGATATTCAATCTATATACATGTGATCCTATAATAATTGAAGTCTTTGTTCTTCCTCTTTTATTTTTTTTATGCCTTTTCCATTCTTCAATCTATCGAACTAGTCATATGTGAAAGGTGGTTCGATCCTTAATCCATGTAGTGACTTGACATGTGATATAGAAATAAATGTCAAACCTTGTCTTTCTAAAATTTCTATATCAATTATGGCTTTGTCAAATGTTAATCCTTGTGATTTGTGGATTGTCAATCCCCATGCCAATTTTAAAGGTAGCTGACACACACATCCTCTTTGTATAGGGGTGACTAGAAGTGTAGTTAGAGTTACTACAATAATAGGAATCCCTGTATAATTATCAATTTGAACCGTGACATATGTAGGTAGTTTAGGGGGTGCCATCCCTAGTTTGTATACAATAATTTGAACATATCCAAGTGCACCAGTGATAAAACCTACATTTATCCATAATTTTATAGTTAGCATCACCCTTGTATCAATAATGATCAATAACTCAACTTCTAACTGTTCATCATCCAATCCTACAACATTATTGTTTTGTCCTCTCCTTGCAATGCTTCGAGTAATAGGTTGATGTAATGCACACAATTTTATCTTATTATGCTGATGCACATTCTCATTTGTTGTAAATAAGTGCATGTGTTGATTAAAATCCTCTTTTTCAACTATTCCAAGGGAGACATCCGTTCTAGTCATCAATAATTTCCAATCTTTGATTTGTTAAAAGTTCCTGAAACCATTGTTGTTCTTCAGTTTGACCTTGTTGTCTAAATTCCTTATCAAGTGTCATAATAATTTTAAATTTTTTCCATAATAATTTTGATTGTCTTGTACTTGCATATGGAGGTTTATCCATTACCATAGGTAATTTTCCTAAATTCCCAACAAAAATAATAGACCTTCCACCAGAGTGCATACCATCATTTTCTAGAAATGCTTGGCGTAGTTGAGAATCTATTTTTTCAAGCATATTTTGACACATAAATCTTATCTCATCAATCAAAATATATCTAACATGTTTAATTTATTCTTAAAAACTTGCTAACCTTATTCCTTATAAGTTTTCAAAATATGAAATAGGCATTCGCAAGGTTTTATGTATTATTGATGCATCAATGTTAAATACTACAACTCCAATTAGATCAAGTAGTAAAAGTGGGAAATTTTGTGGTTGTGATAACTATAGAAGTGATAGTTTAATCCCTATGATAAGATAAGATCACAAAGCAATAGTATTTCCATAGTCCATGAGTTAAGTTGTAATAAATTTTTGGAATAAAATTGTGTCCAAGTTTTTAATCGACATTTAGATTCACACTCCATAAACCATCATTAGGATGAGAGAAAGAATGATAAGAGAGTAAAATTGAACATTCCATTTAAAGATTTACATGTTCTTGTAGTTACATGAATTATCAGATGCAACAGAGATATAGTTTATCCTTGATTATAATGTCTTATAATTATCAAATGTTATTTTTTGTTTCTCACTTAGGATTTCATAACAAAAATTAGAATCCATTTCATCCATAGCAAGTAATAATTTTTTTTCCATGGTTATATATTTAAGAAAGATATTCATTTATTCTTCACCCACCTTATCTACATCCTAGATTACTTGTTTATCAATATCTCTTTGACCCAACATATTAATCTCAAAAACATGTAAAAACTGATTTTTAGTGTAGCCTTGATATGATCTCCCACTCATGTTCAGTTATGTTTTTTTGGATAATGTCAATATTTTCATCCTCTATTTCTTCATGAATGCCATTATTATTTTTTATTAATTTGATCTATATGAAAAGGGTTGTATTGAAATTGACCCCAATTAAATTTTATTTTATCCTCATTAAGGCCAATGTCTATCTCAATATCATGAAATGGTTCGTATAATAGTAACTCTGACCAACAAAAATCCATAAAATTTTGACTATATTATTTTGGGATTCTATAAAACCATGTCCATACCCTCATAATAGCACACATTTTTCTTGGTTTCCACTTTTCACCTCTTTTAATTTTTGGACTATACATCCAAGATCTTGCAGCCTCAATGAGTGGTACATGTTCCATTGAGTGAGGTCTATCAATGTACCCATCAATTATTGATTTGACATTTTTCTCATTTTTATTATCCTCTTTTAATATGGGTTTAAAAACTTTATTCCCAACATTTAATGATATAAATACTCTACTACACTCCATCAAAGGAAGTTCTATCAACATGTGGCATGTTTTCTTTGCACCTCTATCTCTTTCAATAATTATTTTAGTTAATTGGCATCTATACACTCTTGCAACAGGTCCTTTTGGGTCTTCAACATTTGTAAGTTGCATCAAAATTTATTGATATGTTTATGAGATTTTCTATGATTTTACAACATACTTCACAATGTAGTTTACAACAACATGTTTTGATAGTACCAGTTTCCAATCTACATTTGCTCACCATGATCACAACACTTAATGATTGATTATGAGTGTTCAAATAATCATCATTTCTTTTTATATTGTATTATTTATCTTATGTCTTTGCATCTACATATATTTTTGATCCATAGAGATGCAAAGGCCAAGGGGCATTGTGCCTACATCAAAGACAATTTCATGTTATTATTCATGAACAAAAAAATACTTAATACATATTTTTACACTAATGCTTCTTGCCTGAAAACCTTCGTTCCTCTTTTTTTCCATAGCCAAGCCCTATATTTACACATGGTATGTCTCTCCATATAATTAACCAAGTCTTCATAGTCTTGTTATGGATATATTTGATTAATATTTAATGTGTTCCTCAAACATGGATGCGATTTAAAATTGTGCACTCCCTATGTCACACATGATATATATATATATATATATAAACATGCAGGTAAGAAATAATTAATAATTTACCTATATTAGATTAAATTATTAATTATTTCTTACCTGCATGTTTCTTTGATGCACATCTCCTTGAGGATTCCACGCATATATAATTCCATTGAAATATTTTTGGGCAAATTTGAATTGATCTTCATTTTTCCAGTCTAATGTGTCCATATTTGGCCCTCCATCCAACCATAAAAAACCATGCACATGTGGAGACCCTCTATGTTTGCATTCATATCTACACCATAAATCTTTCACCTTTATAAACATTTATAGTATCTCTTTTCAAAACAATATATTTTGAATGTGTATAAAATAAGAAACTACATATGGGCAGTCAATTATTTTTTTCATATCCATCTTGGTTATTCATGTGGATTTGTAGGTGGAGTTATTGACATCGTTACATAGAGGTATGACCAATACAAATATACTACACTTAATTTAAATAATATGGTTAGTGTTTCAATTTCATGTAATAGGTCAATTAACTCTACACGACACTTTATCCAATAGGAATGTGTTCCTCTTAGTGTAGTTACATATCACATCAAGTGATTAGCAAGATGAGATTTTGGAATATCATCCATGTGCTCACATAATTCATGAATTGTAATGGGTAATTATTGAAATCTTTTCTTTACAAATACTGCTGATGAATTTTTTGCTCAATTTTACATTATCCTATTCATGGAAAGATACTTAAACTGTGAGTGTGTGTCAAAATGATTGTCTCAATATCAAATGAGATGTTTCACATATTCATGTAGATGTATGCATTTTAATCATGATTCCAACCAATTACACTTTCCATTAGGAAATATAGTTGGGAAAGCCATGTCTAATAAACCTTCTGTTATGTATTCATTTAATGGAAATGTACCAATTTTTGGCCAAGTTATTAGTTCACTAGGATATGTGTTTGGATTGTTTACCTAAGATCAAATCACTTATATTTATCTTGGGGCATTGGGTGGTTTGGTGGCCATAGATTATGTGTGATATTTAATAATTCCTTCGTCTATCTCAAGTACTAGACATGGAAAAACATACTCATTGAAATCTGTATTAAATATCATGTTAATAGAGTTTAAATTTTTGAAGACATATGTAGAATTATTGCATGGGAGATATTTCAATATTTTTTCATCAATATTAACATATCTATATAAATTATCATGTTCAATATTATATTTCAATGCATTATATACTCGATCTTTATTCACATTAAAGTTGTAAGTAATTCCACATTGTTGCTTTCTTCATACGTGATAATTGATAGATCTAAAATATGATGTGGTAATTTTTTTGTAATTTCCTTGAATTATTATGGAAAACAAATGCTATGTCCTTTGTATTTGTATTTCCCTACTATGGCATGAGTTACTTGAATAATTGGATTCACACGGTTAATCAACATCTCTTCCACTTGAGTCAAGTTTACCAGTTCAAATGTTTGGGGCCCAAGATCCATTTTCTTAGCTTTAGGAAAATAATGGACACTTTCCTCTTGTCAACATCTACTAAAAAAAAGACCTTTAGGAGCCCAATGAATATTCATTCCAGGGTAATACTCTTGATAGATATAACACATATGTGGTGAAGCAAGTTTGTCTAACTCACATCGAAACAATAATTGTATAGTCTTGAAATCAATTTCATTATTTTTATTTGGATTATGTTTTTTTGTTGTTGATTTATTTTCAACCCTTGAATTTTAGTTGGCCTTCTCTCTTGTTGTGATTCACTATTTTTCAAGTTACTCTTATTCTTACTTCTTTTAAAAGTGTTTACTTCTATTCAATTTTACATATGCCCTGGAATATCCTCAGGGGTGTCATCAAAATTGAATCCCAATATATCTATCAATCTTTCCACTGGGGTTTCTATTACTCACTCCATGCCACTTTAGTTTTCACCAAAAAACTTGGTAGGGATCTCAACAAAGTCCACATATGGAATAATTATATATCCATTATAGTTTCTTCATCATGCTCGACATCAACATTAGAATTTGTGAGACAATGTCTTTGTACAACATTTTGATTATGTTGGCATAGTTTTTCTCTTTCTACATCAGTCATTTGATCTACATGCATTTCTCTTTGTAATCTTCTTCACGATATAAATTGGTCTTGTTGAGATGTTTGTGCATGATGCAATATCATATGATCTGCATGTTCCTTCATTTATGCTTCTAGTTCTTCGACTCGTAAATCAGCTCTATGCGTTGTACATCATTGTTTTTCACACTCATTTTAATGCATTATTTTCTCATTTGTCATTGATACTTCTTGTTTTTATCTTTGGTATTCTCGATGATATTCTCTTTGTTTTTCTCACCTTTTTTCTCCATATTCTTTTTTTTGTTGTTCATTTTTAAATTGTATTTTTTACCGAACCATATTCCCTACATTTTAATTCAATCATTTTTTTAGTTATATACACATAATCATCTTATACTAAATTCATATTAACAAAAATCATAAAAATACATACACATATATATTAATAAATTGTGAATAAAAAATTAATATATATAACCTATAAAATAATTAACATAAAACATAAATACACATTAACAAATATAAATAAATGTTATTAGATACATACATATATTAAATAAATCATATATTAAAAAAAAAAAAAAAAATCAAAATGGGAGTTATAATTATTAGAAGTGACATTTCAAGTTGAAGGATAAAGTGAATTTATGTGTAAAAGTGAATTTACATAAAATACTTGAACTACATCCATCTATCCTAAATAATAAATAATATATAATGAGATACAAAACTATAAAATAAATTTAAAAGCATATTAATTACTTCGATAAACATTAAATGTAAGTAGAGGGATATCACACAAATATAATAATTTTGATTTCCAAGTTTTTTCATGAAAATATATTTTGCAGAGTCAGCGATATGAATTGGACCATCTGTAAATAATTTTTTTGATCAAATCTAATGCTGTGTAGTCTCTATTATATATATTTGTTCTATTTTTTCCCTTATAGACTTTAATGGTTGCAACTTGTAGTAGTCCATTTCTCTGTGTGTTAATGGTTAACACATGCAAGGGAAAATTAAAATTTTGACAGTAGAATCACATTTAAATTAAATGGCGATGGATTTTTATTGTTATTAAATTTGATAATTTTTGGAAATTATATTTTTCAAATTGATACTATAAATATAATAAAATATATTTTGTATTGTTGTTTTTTATTGCACTTTTTTATCACTTGTATCGCTGTTATCTGTTGTCCTCTACATTTTATTTCTCTCATTGTTTTCTTTGATTTTATTTGTGATTGTTTTTTAAATTTTTATTTATATGTTTTTAATTTTTTAATTATTATATTGATTTTATTATTTATTTTTAATAATATTGTATTTTTGTAAATTAGATAATTACAAATTTAAATAAATAAATAATTTTATTTTAAAGTAAATTAAATTACCACAATAATAAATATAATTTATCTATCATATATTCCAGCATGATAAATATATAATTAATTTTTTTAATTTTATAAATAAAATTATCACAAAAAAATTATAATTCAAATATCATGTTATTAAATAGTTAAAGGTCAATATATAAATAAAATGAAAGTAGATGTAATTTTTTTATAATATCAACGCTAAAATAATTAAATATTAACACACGCCATTACATAAAGTTAGCTCTCCCAAATACCACTATAAGAATTTATCATTGGGGGGCATTATACTAAATCGTGAGAGCATTGTGCATTGCTACTTGGAGGAGAACATGTAAGTTGTGGTTAAATAGCTTTGGTTGCCACTATAATCCTACTCATAATTCTTGTCTTCATTCTCAAGCTCACTCTAGACCTGTTTAAAATAATTTTCATTATATAAGTAGTATGGATTGTAGAAATAATAATTCTCTTATAGATCTTTGCATAAGTAAGGACATAGCCAATGAAAGTCACGAATACCCTGTACACCAATGGAATTTAATTCTTTCCCTCCACTGACATTGTATAAATTCTTTTGCTCAAGAATGTGTTCTTTTTTAATTTTTTCAAGTTTCTACATTTGGGTTTGGCATGGATAATGGAGAAAGATGTGAACTTTTCCTACCATGCACAATATGAAATCATAGTTGTTAAATTATTTTTTTAATATTTATAATCATTCTTCCATAGTTTATGAGTTTAATTATGAGTAAAGAGTTAAATGTGTTGATTCCATTTAAGCGATTCTCTTATGCACCAAATGATCAACAAAGTTTTTTAATTACACTTTCTAAATAATTTAAATTAATAATTAAATTTACTCAATATTTTGAAGAATTAAAATCTTAAGATTTATATCTTAGACATTAAACAATTATTATATTAGTTTTAGTTTTGTTTTTGTTTTTTTTTTTTTTAGATTTCATTTCTTCAAGGGTGCGAGCTCAAATGTAATAGTTTTTTTTAATATTAATACTAGGAGCACATGGATACTCCAATGTCATTGAGATATTCTAGGAAGAAAAATATATATTAATATAAATTTTAATATATTAATTATTTATATTAATATAATAATAATTAATACATAATAAAAATATTAAGGTATTATTAGATAAATTTATTATTTATTATAGTTTGAAATGGGCATTGAATTTGGATTATTGTAGAAAGATGACGAGATGATTTTTTTTATTAATGTAGAAAGAAAGTGAGCATATTCCTCAACAAGATTATATTCAAATTTATCGAAATGACATTTTAGATGTCATTACGTGACATGATGCAATTAATTGGATACACAAAGTACATTAAAAAACAACTGAGTTTATTCTAATTCTTAATCAAACAATGGAGAAAATCAAAGTTCATACTGTGTTATTTTGTAAAAATATTTAATTTTAGTTGTAGATTATTAATTTTATTTGATTATGCTATAATGATTGTATATTCTTAATATTTGATTGCATTAATTGTAACAGAGACATTAATTTTCATTATAATTTTCTACTGCATTCCAATCAAGCAATCATTTTATTTTTTATAGGTTTAGGTGCATTATAATTTCATATCAATTACAACATTATAATTTTGGGCTATGAGTAATTATTTGGGTAATACCTACTGCGATGTGTCATTGTCTAAATATTTGTCAGCCTAACTACTGGGAAGCCATGAAAGGATATGTGTTATATCCAGAGATGAATCCTACCATGTGGATTCACTATGAAACACCTCAAATGTAATTAGATTCTACTATCAACACTCGATGAGGGAGGATATCTTATCCACTATGCTAGAAAGAAGGTGGTAAACATGTTCCTCATTAATCACCTCCACATTCCACAAGGCAAACCTATTATTCCAAAGGGTATGATATCATGGATAAACTACAAACTACTCATTCTAAGATTCTAATGTTAGAATTTGTCAAAACAAGACCAATGTATTAAGATGTTCACTATAAAGTGCTACGTAAAACAATTTTACCTAGTAATGTAAAACCACCTTATGTTGTTTATATTATAAATAATTTACACTGGACAAAATAAATTATCTATTTCAAAAAATAAGAATTGCCTCCCAAGCATAACATTAATCAACATCTACCATTATATATTTGAGTTTTTGTGCACAACAAAGTTGTCCAAAGGGTTCTTGTCGATAATGGATCAACAAATAACATATGATATATATGGTATATGGGAACACAATCTTAATTATTTAGACATTAAAATTTGAGTCTTAGATAATATTCCAAGGAAATTACTCAAAAAAACTACAATACACATAACTGTGGGCGCTCCTATGATAACCACTATTTTTCATGTCATGCCTAAGTGCCTCAAATATAATTAATGCCTAATGACATAAATTATAATATTATTTTTAGAAGACCATGGATATATGATATGAAAACAATTCAATCTACTCTACATGCATGTTTAATGTTTAGTCACCAAGGATACATATATACTGTTATAAATTATAGGAGTTTACATAGAGAAAGAGCTAAATAAATAATTTAATTTACATAATAATAATATATTCTTCTATTCTCTCTGATTAATAATTAAAGACATATTAAAAAATTATATATAGGAATAACATCTTATAACAACTCTGATATTCTCTCACCTATAAAACCTTCAAAACTCCTATAATAGTGCAAACCTAAATATGATATATTGTTATAACATATAATAATATATCTAACAACATAATATTCTAAATTACCATTTTAACCATATGGTTATAATCACTAATTACTAACAACCTATTACTATTTACCTCATGGTAGATATCAACCTTACTATTTAACAACGTGTAAACTTCCCATATAAACATTATCCATAACATTCACCCCCTAATATTGATATGGTACAATATAACTCCTTTTACTACAATGTGTTGCATGGGCTTACCTCATAATCTGGATCAAGCAAAGACATGTAAACTTTCAACTGGCTGCTTGTTTTGCTGCACATGACCACAACTATGCAAAAGAATGCATCCCACATTTACTCCATGAAAAGAACACACTCAACATTCCATTGATGGATCATCTTCATAAAGAAGGAAGGTAGTCATAGGACTGCTACACCAGTAAAAGTTTATCTACCTTTTTACATATGTGGTTTTCTAGATCAAGCACCAACCCTTTCCAAATCTATGAGTGTTATAATAAACATAGAGACACACTCTACAATGTTTTCTACTAAGATTTAAAATATTAAGATTTTGTTTACATCTTCTGCACACCAAATTGGAACTAAAATAAAACACACACTGGATGTCACATTTGACCTTGTAATAAATCAACTTCTTACTTGTAGCCACTGTGTATGATCATGCCACTCAATCTCACACAATAAAGAAGACTACCACTACCACTAGTAGTGTTCCTCAACTTTAGCCAGTTTGGTTTTGAATGGAAAATGAAACATTGCTCTATGTTCCCCTCCCACAATGTGAATATTTACAAAAAATAAACACACCACACAATTAAAAATAAAATTACCACACATAAGTCACCAAAACATTGATACAGCCCCATCGTTGATGACTAACAAGAGGTCATTGAAAAACCTCCATCCTCCATGTATCCTCTAGCCTTTAGTATATATCTCAAATAGCTAGTTTAGTGAAGATAATTACTCCCACCCACACTCTTGACATACATTTTACAAATTGGATGTTAGTTACACCAATAATGCATCTGTGTACAATTTTGACTTTTGATAAATGACTCAACTTTTTTACAATGGACCCAAAAAATTTGACACTTTTGAATTTATGACTCATTACACAATTTATAAAAACTTTTGACATTTTTTAGATTTGTGATGACATAAACTACTTCAATAATTATACCTAAACTTATAATAAAATGATAATTAAATCCTAACAAGACTTAATTAACAAAACCAAACTCTTTTTTATTTTTATTATTGATTACTAAAACTATAACACACCAAAAATAAACATTAATAAATGACATGACATGACTATAAAAGATTTTCAACTAAATATTAAAGAATTAAAAACAAAGTTAAAAATAAACTGACCCAAAGATATTTTTTTAAAGACATGACTCACAATTTTTGACATGAAATCTTAGTGATTTGATAACATATAGACTTAAGATAAACCAAAAGATATAATTTTTTTTCAAACATATACAATCTTAATATTTACCTAAAGATGTGACTGAGTTTTGAATCACTAATTCCTGTGCACAATGAAGGTAGATTTACTAAGAGGTCTACATGAAGGTGAACAAAGAACGTGTGGCATGAAAGAACCTAAAGATCTACTTTCAATGTAGGGAAAGTATCTGGTCTACATAGTAAATACTCCTCCTTAGGGTTGCTGATCAAACAAAACTTGAACTCCTCCAAATTCTAGGTTGATGCTAGCACAATTGTACTCCTCATTATTATACGGATGAATATACTTTTACAATGCCAATCATGAAGGATACACAATCTAGTGGAATAGTCAAATAAGACATAAAGACATTAAATGATGAAAATAATTCATTGAAAATATGATCAAAGAATTTATAATTGGATGAAAAATTTGATCGAGTTATACGTTGAGCTACTGTGGAGGGATCTATTTTCACTAGGAAAGCAAGAAGATTATCAGATTTTTCTGACCTTGATACTTTCTTAATGAAGACTGAAATGCCAAAATTAGATGTGAAACATTATGAATGGAAATTTTCTAGCTTTCAAGCAATACTGAGTTAAATATAATTTAGGTGATATGGATTCATATCACGCTCATACACATAACATTCACAAATGAACCCTTGGCTGAGAAAATAGAATGATAACAGGATCTGTAGAATTATTGGATCAATAGGAATCAAGAAAGCTCTTTCATTAATAGAAATGCATGTATAAGGGTGAACATGCAATCGTGGCATTGCCCTCTTTTCCTTCTAACTCTCCATTAAACCTACTTTGATACCACTATTGTAAATTTCAAGAGTTTACATAGAAAAAGAGCCTAACAAATAATTTAATTCACACAATAATAATATATTCTTCTATTCTCTATGATTAATGATTTGAGACATATCACAAATATATATATATATATATATATATATATATATAACATTTTATAACAACTCTTATATTCTCTCACCTATAAAACCTCCAAAACTCCTATAATAGTGAAAACCTACTTACAATATATTGTTATAACATATAAAAATATATCTAACAACATAATATTCCAAATTACCGTCTTAACCATATGATTATAACCACTAATTATTAAAAACCTGCTACTATTTACCTCATGGTAAATATCAACCTTACTATTTACCATCTTGTAAATTTCCCACGTAAACATTATCCATAACATATACATGTCCCTTGGATGAAGAACCATTTAAATATTGTGTTTTATCTCAACCTAAGGAACACTACATCTCTCATATGAAACAACTTGCACAACAATTCAAATCAATACATGCCAAGATCTTATTCCATGCCACTAGGATAATCTTCAATAAAATATAGTCAATATGGAGTTGGGCTTAAATATTTACAAAAAATGGGATATATAGGATAATTATTAGGAATATATTAACTAGGAATTGTTAACACCATTCAAGTAGTTGATATAAAAGGATGAGAATGACTCAATTAAATTGAGGAATCAAGAAAATCAAAGAAAAAAATGTCTATACCAACCACTATTTATACACATTTACTCAAATCAAAGCTTGAGCCCACATAATTTTTTTATAATACATCTAAATTATAATTGGTATGATCTGAAATGATTGATAATATAATTTATCAAGAGATTTAGACATTACACAAATTTTAAATTGATGAGTCCCACCTATAATACTTTAAAACAAACAATAATCATAATTCCTTTTATCATAAGAATAGATTTTATCATTCAACAACCAACCAAGAACATTTAGGAAAAAATGAAGACACTAATGAAAAAATTAGATAAAATGGTCTAGATACCATTCCCACAATGCCATATATGTAATAAAAATAAGCTCTAATTAATAAAGAAATGGTAAGGTATCATTATGAAACACATATCTATGACCAATACTTCTTATGCCCCAATTAAAAAAGGGTGAAGATAAAACTCTTAAACAAGTTCTCCATGATTACCTATAATTATTCACATGGTATTATAAAGATATGCCTAGAATTGATCCTTAGTTTGTAATGCATAACACAACCTAGTACTATACCCATGCACCAAGATAGTTAATAAAAACTTAGAAAAAATGCATCCAAATTTAGACTTGGTAGTCAAACAAGAAATTTCAAGGGTTTTGCATACACATCTTATTCATGTTTTTGACTACCCTGAGTGGGTATGTAACATACTATTAGTTACAAAGCATGATGGATACACTCTATGTTGTAAAAACTTTCATAATTTAAATAAAGCATGACCCAAAGATGATTATTGTCTATACCATTGGTTACAAAATGTTATCTTTTATGGATGGTTTTTCTGGATATAATCAAATAAAGATTAACCCTAGAGATTAAGAGAGAACCTCATTTATTACATGTTGGGGAAAATTTTGTTACATTGCCTCAGATTAAAAAACACAAGAACCACTTACTAGAGACTTATGATACACATATTTCATGATGATATGCATAAGATTGTCAAATATAGATGATATTACAAATAAAAACATCAACAAGATCAAGCTATATATCAACAATGGATATTTGAGAGACTAAAAAAAATTTGATGTGCACCTAAATTAAAAAATGTGTGTATTTGAAGTTACATTAGGAAAGTTAATCAGCTATATCATATCTCAAAGCAACATTAAATTAGATTTGGAAAATATCAGAGCTATCATCAATATGCCTCCTCTAATAATAATGAATAAATTATGGTCCATATAAGGAAACATTTAAGAATTAATATGGTCTGTAGCTCAGTTGGTTGATAAGACACAATACTTCACATGTCTATTAAATATAGATTAAAAATTTGAATGGGATACTAGTTATCAATAAAGTTTTGATGTAATTAAAGAATATATACTCAATCCACTTATCCTCATATCACCAACACTAGAAAAAACTATATTATTATACATCCTACCTACATACCACACCTTATGTGATTTTATCACACTATATGATGATGATCATATAGTGAACACCATTTACTACATATACACATTAGTTGATTATGATAAAATTATAATGCCGTGGAAAAATTATTTTTAACTATTGTGTTTGTAACACAAAGTTTATGACATTATATGTTTAATAATGAGACACATGTTATCACAAAGTTGGACCCATTTAAATTTCTAATGTTCAATTCATGTTTATGTGGACACATTTACAAATAGGTAATGTTACTCATTGGACTTAAAAAATTGTATCTCATAAATTAGTAGATGGGAAAATTATTAAAAATCATTTAGCAACAGATCCATTATTGGATACATCACCAATTGATGATGATTTTTTATGATGACTTCACTATATCAGATTGATAATGATACATGGACTGTGTGCTTTGATAAATCAAAGTGTGCCACTAGTGTGGTTGTAGTGATAGTCTTCATTAGTGTTTAAGGTCACCCATTACCATTTGTCTTTTATTTGGGATTTTCATGTACAAATAATATACACAAATATGAGGCTTTAATATTGGGTTTATCTAATTCACACACACTAAAAATAAATCTCTAAAATCATATAGATATTCTTAGTTGTTGGTTAATCAAGTTTTAGATATATATAAAACTAAACAAGAAAAATTAATACCATATAAATAAATGGTAAAATGATTAACAATGCACTTTGAAACAGTTTTGATATCAAACATAATATCTTAGCAGCATTGGAGGATCCATGTGCCCATAGTATTAATATTAAAAAACACTACATTTCAGCTCACACCCTTGAAAAAATGAACTCTAAATTCAAAAATAAAAACCACTTTAGTAATTGTGTACTGTGTAAGCTATAAATATTAAACTCTTAATTCTTCAAAACATTGATTAAATTTAATTACTTGGAAAGTGTGATTAAGGAACCTTGTCAATAATTTGGTGCACAAGAGAATCGCTTAAGTGGAATCAACACATTCAACTCTTTACTGATAATTAAACTCACAACCTATGGAAGAATGATCAGAAAGAAATAAAACAATTTAACAAATATGATTTCATATTTTGCATGGTAGGAAAAGTTCACATGTTTCTCCATTGTCCATGCCAAATCCAAATGTAGAAACATGAATAAAAATAAAAAATAACACATTCTCAAGAAAAATAATTTATAACATGTGAAATAACTCCCCAAAAAAATTCAAGAATTATTAACAGAGTGTAAAATAGAAACACTTAAGAACCCACTACACCACTCTACCATGCATGATGTATCAACATGATCTTACACCAGAAGAGTAGACAACCATAAATAGATTGGGTTGATGAGATACTTATACCAGGATGACCATTGCTAGATGATTCTATAGCGAAAGGGGTTTCCTAATGGATGATACACAATTCAATGGGTATTAGTGTGTGGGTCCATGATAATAGCCATCAAACCTTTAAAAGGCACTCAATTTCCCCATTGGACCACCTAGGGATCCTTAACTAGATATAAGCATCCGACAACCCTATAAGTTTATGATTTGGTAACTCACTAGGCAAGGATATTCACTCAAGCCCATGGGTGTCTTGAGAGGGATAATGGCATAAAGTAAGATTCAACATAATAGTGAGTTATCTTACTAGCTAAGATTAAATATATAGTCCTAAAAATAAGGAGGTACAATAATAGGTGTAACATGTCCTAAGAAGAGGACCGATGGTACCATCTAACCAAGTTTTGGCTTATGCCAACCTTAAAACATTTTAATATCATCCAAAACCTAACATCAAATCCACTACTAAAGATACCCTACATAAGACTTGAACATAGAACCTTAAGTTCACATAAGTAAGGACAAGATCAGGTTTTACCCCATTAGATCATGAGGCTAACTTGATAATATTACCATGGCATTAGGTAACTAAAAACATTGGCATTAGGTAACCCTAAACATTCAACCATCATGATAATTTATCATTCACCAAGTAGAGTGCACATGTTGAATAAGATACCACATCCTTAACCATCCCGTTACATAATAAGGACTCATCTATAAGGCCTCTTAACTAGTATGAGTCAAATACCAATTGATAAAAAGTACCAATATAAATTGTGTTATCTAGATGGAATTACATTGATGAATTTTGAGCCACTGAATCCTCATGCTACCATTTCTTCAACTGCTTAAATTAAGAACAATAAATGATTTAACCCAATGAGAAATGAATTATTTGAATGACAATTTAGCCTTCATTCTAATTACAATGTCATACATTTAGACCAAATATGACTATATCAATGAATATCTGGTCACCACAAAAGCATTGCTTGCATATGGCCAACCCAACATACCAAGAGCAATGTACCAAAAAGAAACATGTTGAGCATGGGAGCATTATCCCATAATTGTAGTTAAAAATCATAAATCAAGATTGATCTCATGTAATTCAAATTTATAATAACCATTTATTGGCTTTCTAGTTGACCAAGGCTTCATGCTTACACTACCCATAAGATGTATTCATAACCATTTATCATGGTTGAATTCACACCCTTATAAGATAATAATAATTGATTCATTGGTTATCAATTTTCTAGTGATTGATATTGCACTAATAAAATTCAACACGTTTGTATAAATTCCATATTAGCTATGGTGGATTATGAAAATAAGGGCATCCATTTAACTAGATTCAAGGTTAATGTGAAGGTATAACCACTAAAAATAGCATTATAAAACAAGTTCCATAAGGCCATAACATAGTGAAATTAAAATATAGTTTTTAACACTTCTTAGCATGAGATGTCCTTATTAACCACATGTATGCATACATATATGAAAAGAATCTATACACTTAATTTATTAATAAATAAGTGTTCACAAGATCAAGTATGCCAACATAAATAATTGGAATGCTACAAGCACCCTACAACTAACCAACAGGAAAGGAATATCATAATCAACTCACATAATGTAATTTAATAATTGAATCAAGTTAAATAAAATTAATTCATTTTCATAAATTTTATATCCATGGTTATCATAGCCTTTCATTACCAAACTACTTGGGTAACTCTTCCCAACACCAGATAAATACAATAACTTATGTTTAACCATGCTTAAGGTTTAAGTACTCAAATACATAGATGCAATAAAATATAATCATCCTCAAATAAGGATGTTATTCATGGTATAAATGAAACACTATAGAACACAAAGGTTGATAGATTTTACATATGAATACAACTACAATCACGGAGGCATAAGCACAAAGAAACCATTGTGTTATCCCACAAGTACAAATGTAAGCATTCATTAAAATATACGTAAACTAAAATAATTTAGCTTTAAAATAACTTAGCTAACAAATTTATCACCCACACACCCTCTATGGGATAGTATTGACATACACGGCCTTCAACAGGTAACTAGATAAATGGGAAACCAAACAAACAAGGGAAGAGCCAACTAAATGAAAAATCATTCACTAAAATGGGTGAAAATAATGTGTCAACTTATAGATGGAAATGCAATTTTTTCTTACAAGAAAACATTATGAAATTTAACTTCTATTTTAATAAGTCAAGTTCAACATAAGCAAGGTAATTAGATGAACTTCATCCACATGAAATAATTTAGGTAGCCACCATACTTACTACTACAACTATATTTTAAAAAAAGAGAAAATTAACAATGAACTATTTATATATAACCTTATGGAAAAAAAGATAATATACATATGTCAATAATTATTTTAATACAAGACTAACAACTACACATAACATAGGATAATCTGCAACAGTTAACTATATTTCAACTCTTGTCTAATCATGATCAATCTATTAATTTCAATATATTCATTTTCCCATAAATAAGTACAACCATCCAAGGTCAAAATAAACATGGATACCTATATATGGTAGTTGATTACTTCTTATAAATAATGCATTGCAAGGCATATAAAAAAATTGATCAGCTCATGCTAAAACCTCACAATGAAAGTTTCCAATGTAACAAAATCAATCTATTTCCTCTTTTTTAGAAAACAAAGTGTATGAATAATAATTGATTAGAATCATTTAAAACAACACTCCCATCATACCATATCATTTATTTTTATTTATACAACTTTTATTCACGTTAACCAACCACTAACATCTACATAAGACAACCAAATGCACAACATTCATATTCACAACAAGATAATCAAATTTATTGTTTTAGATCTTGCTTTCAAATATATTAGAAAACCAAAGTCACATGATGACAAGAAAGTAAATGTGTACAATGCATCCAACTATAAGCATCATCAATAATAATGCATAAATTAAATCATGCATGGTTATACCAATAGGAAGGTACAAAACTTCCACAACACCACCACCAATCAGATCCATGGTAATCCTATGTTAAACAGTCTCAAATGGAATAAGATCCAAATGCCAACTAAAATATGTAGGGGTTGGTTTAATAACTAGAAGAGGTTTACACAATAAAAAACCATTTGGTATATAAATATATGTACACAAATACAATAGCTAAAAACCTTCTAGTGTATAACTAAAACCAGTTAGGTATGGTTTACCCAACTAGGGGTTTGTATGAGGAGATTAGAATGCCCTACCCAATAGGGTTTTAAATAATAAATATCCTTACCTAACACCAAAACAATTTACCCTTGTCAATGAGGTTTGAAATAATTAATTGCAATTCATAATTTTTATTTGAAATCAAAATCTGGCAAATTTTTCCATTGCCTAAAAACCATAAGAACTTAAGCCATCCTCCATAATTTTACTAAAATATAATTTTTTACAATTATAGGAATATAAATAACCCACACAATTCAGTCCAAGTGATCAAATGCATAATAAGAGATCCATATTTTAATAATATAACAATGACAAGATTTCACATAAATACAACTATCTAGATGATTATGGTTTCTTGGCCCTAGTATAGGCTCATGTGGGAATCAAAAAAATTTACCAAATGAGAATTTAGTAGATAAGGTTTTCATACACTTTTAAATATTATCATAAAATTTCAAAGACAAAATAAAAACTCAGGGAGGAGGAATCACATGTCTGGAAAGGTCCGAATTCAAGGTTTTTATATTCTAGACTTCCTCTATGGCACTACACCACTAAAAAAAATACTGATATCACTATTCCATATGCTCATATCTACCCTCTTCTTATTCCTTTAGTATTATATTTTCCTCCTCTACTGCCATCCAATTCATCTACCTAATATGGCACCCCAAAACATAGTCCTAAAACCCCTCATCATCCTCGAAAATCCCCTCATAGGGTGGTGACTAAGATAAGGCATACAAATCAATTATTTTATTAATTTATCCATCACCTCCCTTCCTTAAAACCCTATCTCCATTTCTTGAATTGTCAAAATTTCACAAAATAAAATTATAGCAATCCAATGCTACTCAATAAAACTTTAACATTGATTATTTTGTTATAATTTTATTCCCTAGTCATGATAGGTTTTTGGCCAATCAAGTTTCCACCCAACATTAAAATTTACATTAAAGAAGAATGTGACTTCATTCATATGATTAATAATACTTTCCAAACTTGAGTATATGAGTTAACCCCACATGAATCATGATTAGGGGGAATACCGTGTCTCTATTGTTTTTATTTGATTGAGCTTGCCTTCCCACATAGGTATTCAAGAACATTATCCCCTCATCTAAAAGTGACATAACATATAATAAACAATTTAAAAAAAAATTACTTTATTAATATTTCTATGTAATTCCTAGCCTACATGCATTTACCAAAAATCAATGCACAATACAAAGCAAAGTTTATTAACTCATACGCTTTTGGGACAAGATGAAATAGGCTCCTCAGGAATATAATAGATGTTCATATATGTGCATGTATGTATGCATGTGTGTGTGTATGTACAAAACATAATTATATTACCTTATTCTTAAATATACATACGTACATACATATATACATACATACATACATCTATATGTATAAATATACATATGTAAATTATTATAATCAAATTAGAATGACTAGCGTAATTCTAACCGTGATCCAAATAACATACTTCTAGACTTTATCCAATTAGTTGTATACTGATGCTAACTGACAGGGTCGTGACATCCTCCCCTAATTAAAGAGAAGCCTTCCCAAGAAAAAAATAAAAACCATGAATTATGTTATGTCAGAAAGAGATGTTATCACTCTTTTTACTAATGCTTAAACTTTACAAGAATCAATAGATAACTCAAGAATAGAAATAACCAGATTGATAAACCTTATCAATATTTATCAACATAACATTCATGTATACTATGCACTTGCATAGTCTCTCATCCCAATAAGGATATTATCATAAACATATGACGCAGAGGATAGATTAAGTTTCTCTCTCTTTGTCTTGTTCCAATAATCACTTCTTCAACAATGGATCACTAATTCATGGTGCATTTGTTGGTTATAGGCTTTATTAGATTAGTTTGTAGTTATTGGTACCTTTAACATGGTCTTATCAGTCTTTTAGTACTTTTTATCAATGTACACACTTGTAAAAACACCAATTTACTCCTTACACAACTCTGCATATCTTAAGACACAGTCTTGTAGACTTTTTAAAGCTTTTATGGTAAGTGCGATTGCGTACAAGTGTTTATTGAGAAACCAATCACTGATACTAGTACCCTATAGCTTTCTCTATCTCTTTATGAAGTTTCAATCTCATACTCTTATTCTAAATCCCTTTCCCAATCCTTATTTTCTCACTATTAGGTCTAATTAGGCCTTATCAAATCCTCTCTCCATTTAGTTGCTTCCAATAATTCTTATCCATACAAGGTCACTCCACAACCTTTGAAATATATTTAATTACACTTAGGGCTAGCAAACTACCAAGTTTTATAATGTAAGAGCATCAACTCAAGTTTTTAAATCTTGTATATAATGTATGTAGTGGTCCTTTGTAGACACATAAGTCCTGTTGAGTAGACATGGAACCATGAAGAGTTTCATATTGTATTATGAACTCCTTAAAAGGCCCTAGGTAGGATAGTAAGTATTGTCTAGATGATGTTAAAGTATCTAAACCATTGAGAGTCTTAAAAGGTTAAAATCATGTTGTAAAATATCTATTTACTTATGTAAGTGTGATAAACCACTCATCATGTCTTTAGAAGGTTTAGTTTTACATTGGGAAAGGCAAACTAGGCATATTCTATGGAGGCGACTTTATCTTCATGTTTACCAACAAGCCTATATTGGTCCATTGGTTGAGAAAAGACAGGACTTATGCCTATCAATAAGGAATTAATAAATACACCTATGTATAGATGGATAAGTGGTAGAGAAGAGGTCCTTAGGCTTGATTGTTTGTAGGATTGAAAGTAGGGTTGGAAGTTTGTAAGAAGGTATGCAACATGTAGACAATAAAAGTATTGAATGTTCATGTAAATACAGGTGAAAATAGTGTATTTTTTTTTATGGATAAGAGTTTATTGTATGCCATTCCTAATGTCTATATGTTTCTTCTATTTGTGAAATAATAGTGGGATTTCTTACATAAATGAAGAGACTGGCAAGTCAAATCATTGAGTTCATAGGTTCCTTCAGTATATGAGCCAGATTCATTTCATTTTTTAATAGATTCATATTGGTTTTGATATATTAGTGATATCACATAATAAATCATCTTTGTATGAATAAACATATATAGTTAATTGGAAGCACATATTTATGGTTACATGAGATCGTGTATAAGATTGGGAGCAAGGGAATAATGGCTATACATGACTCTATTAAGACTATAATTTATTTTTGATAATTAAGGAGGATGAATACACAAAAAAATTGAATATGAAGGGAATTATTTCAATCCATAAGTTCTTGGTTCTAGTGACTAATTCTATCTCCAAAAGGCTCAATATTTGGATAATGACTACGTCAAAATAGAAGATACCTGAGTCAAAGTTTAATTCAAGCTTTTATTTCATGACACATCTATAATCAACTACGTGTGATTAGAGAGGAAAGGTAAGGAAACATATGTTACAGGTGGTCCAAGTGGAATGCGAATGAACATGATGTTATGTGTCAACACATACAGGTAGATTTTGATTCCAAGTTATTAAGAATACAAACAAGATAAATATTACTTAACGATCTACTCATTTAAGTTGATCTAGCCATTATTATTTTATTAGATCATGCATATGCATAGTTCAAGGTTAGTGTATTTACATTGCATTATTTTTACATTGTGTGTGATCAACTACCCATTCAATCCATGCAATAGTGTTGGTGAGAATTTGATCGCGTCAACTTTGAGATCTGATGGAGACTTCTCTTGTATTAGTTGAAAACCAAAGCTAAATCAATCTTATGTAGAATATAAATAGTCAGATTGATGTTATTTAGATAATTATACATTCAAATATTAAGCATTTGAACTATTCTCTAATGGATGGAAAAGAAAGTTTTCAACAGCTATCATGAATGGATAATAACTTCATGCATTGTGTAGATTGAGAAGTAAGACTCATAATTGAGGTATGGGAATGTATTGACAGTTAGAAAGAACTTAAGTTTTTAAGTCTTTAAGAAAAACTTGTGCAATATTTAAAGGTTTAAATCATTATATAGGTTGAGATAAGTTGACTAGTTCCTCCAATAACTCAACTCAGAAAGCTGAGTATATCTTGGTGCAAAACGACTCTACAAAGTCTGACTAGCATGTAGAAGTGAAAATATAAATAGGGATAATACACTATCATGTATTTTAATTTTCATGGGAATGAAATTATTAGTATAAAGGGAGTTCAATAATAATTTCAATGATCAGTGTTTTCAAGAAGTAAAAGATAAAACTAGGCAAAGCTGGAACAAAATGAAAGAGATATCTCAAGAGTAGCTTAAGGGGTTAGATGGAATAGAGATAAATTCAAGGTGAAGCCTCTTGTTACATAATATATTTTAAATATTTTTAAGTTTCTATTTAGATTTATAAAGAAAAATAATAATAAACAGACTTTTTGAGAGATTAAAGACAATCTTTGTCATATAGTGAATAGTCCATTGGGTATTATAAATACCAATAGAATAAAGAGATCGAATAGACCCCAAGGTGAGTAAAGAGAAATATAGAAGTTAAATATGATTGGAGATTAATAGACAAGTGAGATTAGGTAACAAAGAAATAATAGTGAGATTATTATCATTTTATGGTATCAGAGTTTGGTAGCTCTTTGTAATTGCTTTAGAGCTTGGTTTAAGCTCTTTGAAAATTATTTAAAGTATGGTGGTGTAAAAGGAAATTTAGATCACATATTCCTCTTGAAGATAAAAAAATATGAAAATTTATTTGTAAGGTTCATCATTAGTGTTCTATGTAGGCTTAGATGAAAAAATCATTCTCTTAAAGAAACCATGTAGAGAACTAGGCAGAAGGAATCAAGACAAGTTTTGAAAGGAAGTTAGAAGAGATTATGATATGTAAAAATTAGAACATAAAGAAAGATGTTGTATCTTTCAGTGAAATTAGACAAGGAGGATGGAGCTCACAGAAGCTCAGAGACATGTTGGGCCATCAGAAAGATATTAATATACTTTTGAAAAGAATAGTTTGTGAATATTTTTGGCATTTTGATGTTTGTAGGATTTTGATGAATACAGTAGAAAATATGGATATAATTAATTTAAGAGTTGGTAATGTTGCTTTGATGATTATTTAAATACTAATGTTACAATTAGTTAGTTACTAGTCCTTACAGGGAAAGGCGAAGGCAATAAAATCCTAGAAATGCTTAAGAAAAAATTAAAAGATCCAAGGATGCTTGAAGAGGTGAAGAGCTAGTGAAGCTCAAGAGAAGAGCACAAAGGTTGAGAGAAATCGAAGAAGGAATCTTGGATGAAATGTTAAAATGCCAAGGTGAAAAAGACTTGGATGAAACAAGAGAGATGGAGCAAGAAAAATTACTTAGAATAGTCAAAGAGGTGATTAAAAAATTGCCAAAAGGTAAGGACCAAAATAGAGACAAATAAAGAATGAAGAGACACAAAGAGGAAGAGTTACATAGAGAAGTAGCTTAGATAAATCAACAACTAGCCATGACAAAACTCATGGTAGAAAGTATGCAAGACCCATGGAATGGATGGGTCATGAGGAATAAGAAAGTGAGATGGCCTATTGAATAAATAAGAGATAAAAGGAGGCAAGGGCTAAGAATTTCCTTGAATAAAGAATTGAAGATGTAGTGTAAGAAAGAGGAAAATATTAGAAAAGAAGATTTTTTTGAAGAAATTCAAAAAGTAGGAGAATAGAAGTAGTAGACAACCACATCCACTCAATATTTTAAGTGGCCCAAAATTTTTATATCTAATATTTCTCTTGATTCTTTGTTTTTAGGTAAATCATTTAGTTATGGAGATGGAGATGGAGTCATAAAGAATAAAGGAGGAACACTTTCAGAAGCAGTTCTTATGATAGTGCATGAAGACATAGAGGCTTTTTGTAAGGAATCAAAAATTGAAGATGATCGTGAAGATCATATTGGCATCCATATAAAGGAATTGAAAAAACAAGAAGATTCGATCCTCAATTAGGATGGCAAAAATGAAGACCCTGAAACTAGAGACAAGGAGTTACAGAGTGAAAAATCAATGTATAATGCCAAGTAATCAAGTAATCAAGTTTTCATTTCAATGTTGTTGTACCAATATTTGTGGACTCCTAATGAATAAAATGGAGATGCGGCTAAATTTTAATCCTTGAATATTGAATAAGATCTCCTAAGGGAGATACATAATTATGAACAACAAGTTATAGATAAAGAAAGGTTGCTAGGAGAAACAAAACAATATTTTTGTATACAGGGATATGGAACAACTAATGGAAGAGATGATAGCTTTAGATAATGCCATAAATAGTGAATAATAGAAAAAAAATTGTCCTAAAATAGATATTCAAGAAGTAGACAAAGAAGTTGAGGCCATTGAGTCCCAAAATGATGAAATTGATGTTGTGTGGAGAGAGACCTCAAGGTCTCAAATTTTTAATTCTGATATTTTATTTGAATATGTATATACATGTTTGATAGAAGAGGAGGTGAATTTCATTGAGGAAATAGATCTTCTAAGATCTCAAGATAAGATAATAGAATTTGATATCCTCTTTCAAAAGGATAAACATGCAAAGAAGAAGACTAAAGGGAAGAGGAGACATCAAAACATAGTATGGGTAAAGAAGATGGAAAGAAAAAAGAAATAAAAGTGTGGTAGAAGAGAACATGCACACTTGTATGAAAAATTAAACAAAGAATACTATTTTTAAAATATTTTCAGTTGTATTTGGGAATATAGACAAAAGATCATGAGTAGGAGCTCATGAAACATTCTAAGCCCAAGAGTTTGATGCAAGATCATCAACTCAAGTTTGTAAATCTTGTATATAATGTATGTAGTGGTCCTTTATATAAAAATAAGTATTATTTAGTGGACATGGAGCCATGAATAGTTTCATATTGTATTGTGAAATCCTTAAAAGGCCCTAGGTAGGATAGTAAGTATTGTCTAGATGATGTCAAATTGTCTAAACTATTGAGAGTCCTAAAAGGTTAAAATATTTTGTTTAAAAGATTTATTTACTTATGTAAGTGTGATAAACCACTCATCATGTCTCTATAAGGTTTAGTTGTACATTGGAAAAGGCAAACTAGGCATATTCTATGGAGGAGACTTTGTCTTCGTGTTTACCAACAAGCCTATGTTGGTCCATTAGTTGAGAAAAGATAGGATTCATGCCTATCAAGAAGGACTTAATAAATCCACCTATGTATATATGGATAATTGGTGGAGAAGAGGTCCTTAGGATTGATTTTTTTTAGGATTAAAAGTAAGGTTGGAAGTTTGTAAGAAGGTCTGCAACAAGTAAACAAAAAAAAGATTGTATGTTCATGTAAATATGGGTGAAAATAGTGTATTTGTTTTGATAGATAAGATTTTATTGTATGCCCTTCCTAATTTATATACATTTCTTCTATTTGTGAAATAATAGTGGGATTTATTGCATAAATGAAGAGACTAGTGAGTTAAATCATTAAGTTCATAGGTTCCCTCACTATATGATCCAGATGCATTCCATTTTGCAGTAGATTCATATTGGTTTTGATGTATTAGTGATATCACATAATAAAATATTTTAGCATGAATAAATATATATAGTCATTTGGAAGCACGTATTTATGTTTTTATGAGATTGTGTATAATATTGGGAGTGAGGGAATATTGGTTATACCTGATTCTATGAAGACTATAATTTATTTGTGAGAATTAAGGAGGATGGATACATAGATAGTTGAGCGTGAAGGGAATTAGTTTAATATGTGAGTTCTTGGGTTTGGTGACCAAGTCTATCTTCAAAAGGCTCAATATTTTGATAACAACTACATCAAAATCAAAGATACCTGAGTGAAAGTTTAATTCAAGCTTTTATTTCATGACTCATTTATAGTCAACTATGTGTTGTTAGAGAGGAAAGGTAAGGTGAAGTATGTTACAGGTGGTCCAAGTGGAATGATAATGAACATGATGTTATGTGTCAACACATATAGGTATATTTTTATTCCAAGTTATTGAGAATATAAACAAGACAAAGATTACTTAGCAATCTAGCCATGCATATTTTATTGGCTCATGCGTATGTGCAATTCAAGGTCAATGGATTTCCATTGAATTATTTATACATCACGTGTGATAAAATACCCATGTGCACCATGAAATAGAGTTGGTGGGAATTTGATCACATTAAATTTGAGATCTGATGGATACTTCTCTTGTATTGGTTGAAAACCAAAGCTAAATCAGTCTTATGTAGACTAGCACTAGTCAGACCGATAGTAGTCAAATAAGTATACACTTAAATATTAAGCATTTGAACTATTCTCTAATGGATGGTGAAGGAATTTTTCAACAACTATCACAAATGGATAAGAACTCTGTGCATTGTGTAGATTGAGAAGTAAGACTCATAATCAAGGCATGGGAATGTATCGATAATCAGAAATAACTTAAGTTTATAAGTCTTTAAGAATTTTTTTTGAAATATTTAAAGGTTTAAATCATTATATAGGTTTAAAGAAGTTAACTAGTTCCTCCAACAACTTGACTCAGAAAGTCGAGTATATCTTAGTGGAAAATGACCCTACAAAGTTTGACTAGCAAGCAGAAGTGAAAATGGAAATAGGGATAAGACACTGTCATGTATTTTCATTTGCATGGGAATGAAAATATTAGTATAAATGGAGTTAAATAATAATTTAAATGATCAGTGTTTTCAAGACGTAAAAGATATAATTGGGTAAAGGTGGAATATAATGAAAGAGAGATCTCAAGAGTATCTTGAGGGGTCAGATGGAATAGAGATAAATTCAAGGTGAAGCCTCTTGTTCCATACTATTTTATAAAGATTTGTAAGTTTATATTCAGATTTAGAAAGAATAACAATAATAAATAGAATTTTTTAGAGATTAATGATGATCCTTGTCATATAGTGAATAGTCCATTGGGTCTTATAAATACCAATAGAATAAAGAGATTAAACATATCCCAAGGTGAATAAAGAGAAATATAGAAGTTAAATCCAATTGGAGATGAATAGACAAGTGATATTGTGTAAAAAATAAATAATAGTGATATTTTTTATCATTTTAGGAGATTTCACTAGTGCATTCTCTTGGAAATTTGATTTCAATTTTGAAATCCTAGTTTAGGGTTATTGGCTTTTATAGGTACATGAGAGCATTGAAATTGATCTTACTCATTCCACGTAAGGTTTCAAAGGAATTTTAAAGTTTTATAAGGTATGTATTGATACAAAACACCCTTTAAAACAAACAATCTTCCACACTTGGTACTTTTTTCTTCTTTTTCATGTTGATTTTGATCTCTCTATAACTACAATAATAGTTTATAGAGGGTCTCTTGACAAGTTTTGAATATTAACCTTACAATAGGGTTTAAAATTTTTGTAAACAATTTATTATAATATCTAAATTCTTTAAAAACCCTTTCCACATATTATATTTCTTCCTTAAGACATCTATTCCACTACATAATCTATATTGTTACTTCCTTTGTGCAAACAATCACCATTACAAGGTTTATAAATACCAGGTTGAAGATTTTAGTCTATAAAATGGTTCTCACATTATGTAAATGATTTAATGGGCCCTTCATAACTCCACACACACTATAATCACCAATAAACCACATTAATTCACTAATATTAATTTTAAAAATGTTTTTGTGTGATGACAATCTATGAAAGCATAGTCTAATAGGGTTGTATTGTTCTCAAAGCTAAATAACATGAAATCTAACAAATGAATTACTAAAAATACATAAAAATATGTGGAAATAACTCAACAATTCTATTCCAAGCATAAAACCATGTCAATATGGAAATTTTATTCTTTGAGCATTTTCAAGATAACCCTTCTTTATATGCAAACATAGGCAAAAATAGAGTTGTTTCCATTCCCTATTTAATCTTTTGAAATTCCATATATCTTATCATTGATTATGGAAATTCTCTCCCAAATACATTATGAAAATTTAATTAGAAAAATATAAAAAAAAACCTATGAGTTTGTGTCAAGCATAACTACCCTAACCAATTCTTGACCTTCCAATAGTCACAACAAGAATGTTTTCATCTTGCATAAGGATCAAGGTTATTTTTCCATACAATGTGACTCATGAACCATGGTATGTTCCATGGTGTCTTTTTAAATGTTTCCTATTCACTAACACTTTCAAAATTTATTGCTAATTATCCTACAACACCTATTCTAGACCAAATTATTCAAAATTTCAAATTAGGCAAAATGGTAGGAAAATGCTAATTTGAATTTATAAACTATCCTAGCACACCTCAAAACTCAGAAAGAATTACAAGGTGTATAAAAATAATCCTAACATATTTTTAAACATCCTAAACATACCAATTAATTACAAAATACTATCCAATCCAAAATTTCTTGAAGAAACATCAAATTGAGTCATCCACGAAGGATGCTCCTGCATGATACTCCTAGGGTGTGAAAGAAACTTTCCATGAAAGTTTGTCAACTTGTCTTGGTATCATTATCATTATTATCTCTGGTTATCTCCTTCTATGTAATGGTACACCCTCTTGGATTCCAAGGTATATGAATAGTAGATGGACATCTTGGTGCTTTGACCATCTATAACTTATTTACTCCTTTGAGGTTGATGTCTTACATATTGAGCTCCCACCTAATCATCTTAAGCCCATGGTTATTTTAATACAACCATCATACACATGTAAAACAAAATTCAAATAAAATAAAATCTTGGTTATTTCCTTGGAAACCACTCTCTTTTTTTGGCATGCTTTTCTTGCCCATGCTTGGGTCTGCTACTTGTGGGAGTGTTGCTGCTAGTGTCATATTTTATCCTATAATGACTTCAACATATTAAATATAATTATCATCCTATTTCTTATATTCACTCTTAAATTGATCATTAACCCCTCTTTCCATGGCCAACTCTCTCAACATGTTCACCTTCTAAACAAAATATTATTTGTACTCCTTGTTCTTTATGAAATACAAATGAGAGGACAAACTAGTAAATAAAATTTATAAGTGATCATTGTAAAATAACTCACCTTGATCATATGTTTGAAATATATTCTTTTTTATTTCCTTTAACTCCTCATAATTCGCTTTAACTATTGCATTCTCTTATTCCAATGGCTTGGCAACTTGTACTAGCTTGTCTCCTTCTTGGAACTTGCTATCAACTATCATGTCTTTGTCCTCCTTGATAAAAATAACTTCCTTGGGTAGGTAATCCTTATTTACAAACATCATTACACCACCTAGTGTTTCTCTTCATGAATTTTCCTTCAATGATTTTAATGTGTGCTTGCAACCATCCTTCTCAATGGAATAGGTGTGAGCTCTCTCATTATGCAAAGATATCCTATCATACTACCATGTTATCCCAATAATGATTTGGAAAACATCAATGAGAATTAAATAACATAGTATTATATCCTTATATCTACCTATATATAATCCTATATAACATTGTTCACTCACTAGGACTTGGTGACTATTTTGGATCCAAGAGACCTTGTATGGGCTTGGATGCTTACTTGTTTCTAATCCTAGTTTATAAAAAATAAATGAAGACACTAAGTTATCCATACTACCATTTTAATCTATAAATTTACAACACTTACCTTTTATCTTTTACATGGTTCTAAACAATGTCTTTCTTTGTGGTGGTTCTCTCTCCTCTTGGCTGGTCTTCAAGAGAAATCTCTTCATCAACAAGCTCTCACCTATTTCAAACTCCTCCACATAGTTATGAAATAAATATAAACTCTCCTCTTCTTTTTTCACCACTTGGTTTCTAATCTCACTCTAAGAGCTACCACTTTAAACAAATTTAGGACACTCATATGACCTATACCCTAAAAATTTGTTACACTTGAAACACTTTCCTATAAACTACCATTGCATATTCCTCTACCATATGATATACCGCCTCTATTTCCATAACCACATATGTTTGATGAAATTTAACCCTTTTAAATTTTTCTAACCTCTTTGCTTTGACTTTTCCATTGACCTCTATTACTTGGCTTCCTTCTTCCTTCTTGTTGGCATATGCCTCTATAGGTTCTACCACCTCTACCTCTATTCTATTGACTTTGCCTAATTTAAAAATTATATTATACCCTTAAGGTATATTTATATTCCTCCTCAACTATCCTAGGTGCCAAAAAATCAAATCATCTTGAATGATAAACTTCAAGCCATTCATGTATCTATGAACCTTCTTAGCATCCTCTTTTATGTGTCCTGCTTGAATGGTAAACTTGTAAAACTCCACCATGTACTCTTTCACTATCATATATTTATGATTTTTTTTTAAACCTCCTAAACAATTGGGTCTGATAATCCTTAGGCATGAACTGACCTTTCATCTTGGCCACCACTATATCCCATGATCTTATCTTATCTTTTCCTCTTCTTCTTCTCTCTTCATGTATGTCATCCCACCACAAGGATGCATAACCCTTCAACATTTTTATTGAAAAAATTACCATCTTATTATCCTTAACCTCTTTTTAATAAAATTAATTGTCTATGACTATGATCCAATCAACCAATTCCTCCACATTAAGATTGCCCTCATACATGGGCACCTCCATCATGGGCTTTAAAGTCACCCCAGGAAATGATCTTATGAATATATCCTAAAATATCAATTCATATCATTCCTATATTAATTATTCATGAGGAATATCATCATCACCATCACTAAAATCACCCCTATTTATTTCTCTTAGTTGTTTCAACTCCATGGCTTGCAATCTTGCATTTAGGTTCCTAATTTCAACCACCAAAACATCCACTGTGTGCAACCTCCTTTGGGATTATGATACTTATCCTCATCCTATACCTATTAAAATTTATTTATACCTTACCAATATCTCCTAATATATGATACCAAATGATGTAAAGGATAGACCAACTTTTTCTCTGTCTTGTTTCAAGAATCACTTCTTCAATAATAGATCACTAGTTCATGGTGCATTTATTGGTTATAGGATTCATTGGATTATTTTTTGGTTATTGGTACCCTTAAAATTATATTATAATTTATTTATTACTCTTCTCTCAATTTACACACTTTTCAAAACACCAACTTACTCTTTACATAACTCTACATATCTTAAGACAGTTTTATAGCCTTCTTGTAGGTTTTTCTGGAAAGTATGGCTATGTATGGATGTTTATTGAGAAAAAAATGGATTTTAATAGTAAAATACATATTTATACATATTTATATAAATTTTTAATCTCATACTCTTCCTTTAAATCCCTTTCCCACTCCTTTGCTCATTGTTAGGCCTAATTAGGCCTTATCAAACCCTCTCTCCACTCAGTTGCTTCCAATCATACTTTTCCATATGGGATAAATCCATAAAATTAAAAATATATTTAATTACTCTAAATTATATCAAAATAAATTTTTTTATGAGATTTCACTAGTGCATTCTCTTTGAAATTTGATTTTAATTTTGAAACCTAGTTTAGGGTTAATGGCTTGTACAGGTTCTCGAGAGCATTCAAATTGATCTTACTCATTCCAATTAAGGTTTAAAATAACTTTTAAAGTTTAATAAGGTATTTTTTGATAGAAAAAACCATTTAAAACCAATAATATTCCACACTTGGGTCTCTGTTCCTCTTTTTCATGTTGATTTTGATCTCTCTGTAACTAAAATAATAGTTTAAGGGGGTATCTTGACAAGT
This sequence comes from Torreya grandis, assembly GCA_037957365.1. Lineage (NCBI taxonomy): Eukaryota > Viridiplantae > Streptophyta > Pinopsida > Cupressales > Taxaceae > Torreya > Torreya grandis. Next base: position 4,254,004 of record JARHVA010000500.1, read on the forward strand.
TTTGAATATTAACATTCCAATAGGGTTTTAAAACTATATAAAATATTTATTATAATATATTAAGGATTTAAACATAATTTTAAAATACTATATTATTTCTTCAAGACATCTATTCCATTACGTAATCTATGTTGTTGCTTCCTCTGTGCACACAATCACCATTACAAGATTTATGAATACTGGGTTGAGGATTTTAATATATAAAATGGTTATAAAGTTATATGAATTATTTAATGGACCCTTAAAAATTTCACACATAATATATAATAACCAACCAACCACCTTAAAACCATGTTATTAATTTTTACAATGTTTTTGTGTGATGATAGTTGATGCAAGCATAGTCTAACAGAATTATATTGTTCTCAAAGATACATAACATGAAATATAACAAATGAATTAATAAAAACACATTAAAAATGTGTAAATAACTCACCAATTATATTCCAAGCATAAAAACATGTCATTATGTAAATTTTTTTCTTTGAGCATTCTCAAGACAATCCTTCTTCATATGCAAACATAGGAAAAATAGAGTTGTTTGAATTTCTTGTTTAATATTGAGAAATTAAATAGATATTGTCATTAATTTTTGAAATTATCTAAATAATACACTGTGATAATTTAATTGTAAAAAAATAAAAAAATAAACCTACGATTTTGTGTCAAACATAACTACCCTAACCAATTCTTGACCTTCCAACAGTCACAACAAGAATGTTTTGACCTTACACCAGGATTAGGGTTAAATTTTACATAAAATGTGACTCATGATCCATGGTATGGTCCATGGTGTATTTATTAATGTTTCTTATTCACTAACACTTCAAAAAACTTCTTGAAAATTCTCCTATAATGCCTATTCTAAACCAAATTATTTAAAATTTCAAATGAGGCAAAATGGTAGGAAAATGATAATTTGAATTTATAAAATATCATGGCACACCTCAACAATTGGAAATAATTCAAATGTTCCTAATAAGACTCATACCATATTTTTAAACATCCTAAACATGCTAATTGATTACAAAATACTGACCAATCCAAATTTTCTCGAATAAACATCAAATTGAGTCATCCAAGAGAGATGCTCTTGTATCAACTTACCTTTTTGGTATAACCATAAGATTTATAAAACTCACATCATGAGTAAACAAACAAACTTACCTAAATGAAATATGTATGCTACCTCTAGGACAACCATGCCCCATAATCAACCAAGATAGAAAACCATCCTTTCAACTTGGCTTGGTTTCCTTTGTAAGGCCAAGGTGATCAAGATGAAGTGTTGCATGCACCATTTTATGGCCTTGAAACTCTTAAAAATTAAACTTAGATAATGTATAAATCTTGAATTTTATGCCTCACAAGGCCAAATTTTTGATCAGGAACATTAACACTTATAGCAATAAGTTTTTCTACAACTTAATCTTGCCCTTACCTTGGTAAGTTTATCAATGAAATAATATTTATAATAAAACACCATCAAATTTTACTTTATTTACAAACACACATGTGACTAGACCAACTCATTTAAAAATATGCATTCTAGGCTGTAGTTACCAATTAAATTCTAATATTTAAACAATAAAAGAGTTTTTTAATACTCTTTATTCCAACAAACTCATAACTATTTGTCCAAACAAAACAATACATATTCAAGAATTTCATCCTAGCCACAAACTCATCACCAACATTTTAATAGAAAAATAGTTTTCAGTAAAATCTTCCTCACTATGAGGAACTATTTTCAAAAAAATCATCAACTTCAATAGCAGTTGCCCAAAAGAAATCCAACATATTTTTTTATGAAATCCTTAGATTTGAGATGATGTCTTCATACAACATTTTTCAATTATATATATATATATATATATATATATATATATATATATATGTATACTCATAACCTATATTATTTTTGGAAAATGTGAAACAATGCCATAATAATACAAGTATGTGGTATTACCACTACTTAAATATGCTTCACACATAACTGATTTCATTCATTCTAGAATCAAAATCACAATATCAACCATACTACTATGGTCCCCACAACATGTGTGGTGCATGCATATCTTATTGGTAAAATTCATGAAAAAATGTCAACAAGAATATAGATCTATCAAACCATGGTTACTTATCTTTCACCATTATCATTCATGGGTTAGTGCAACATCTCACACCGACCACAACAAACATCAAAGAAGCCATACTAGGAATTCACATGCAACCCTAAGGTTTTCAATGTGATATCCACAATTTTGTGAGCTTGCATTATAGCTATAAAGATTATAATCCCACCATATCACTGCACTTACCTCATGGTAGCATAAAAAATACATAAAATTAAAATCTACCTAATCAAGACATAACATTGCTCCTCCTGAGCATAAAATTAGTATGCATTTTAGCCATACTTAAATAATTAGAAAAACAATATTAGGTATATACAACAATACCTTTCACACAACATGGTTTCACTTACCAGTCAATACATGCCAATAAATTAGAACATTCTTACCAAAACATTCTTTTTAGGTAATTCAACCATTATGACATGAATATCATGTTTGACTTTACAAGTCAATATGTACTTGTATTTCAACAAGTTTAGTCTTGCTGATCTTTTTTCATAAAAGTCTAATTTATAGGACTGATTAGTACTTTTAAAAGGCTACATAAGGAGATTTCAAAAGGTTTTTTGTACAACAACCTCAAAGAGGTGATTGAAGGAAAAGTCAATCCAAGAGGTGACCATTATACATGAAGATCACATGACCATCTTATGGCACTCATGGTGCACAATCCAAATGAATCAGGTGACTCATTCATGAAAAGGGGATAAGTGGGTTTTCAACCTACGTGAGACTCCACTCCCTAGCCTATACTTGGTCTAATCATCTTAGAGATAGTGTTCTCTTCACCCTATACCTCCTACTTGCATCAAAACTCAATGTTTGACCAGTGATGCAAGATCACACTAAATAATACAATCACTATACCTTGGAAGGATTTTAATTGAAAGAGGTTGATTTTTGAAGGAATATTACATCATAAGGTGGTTCATGATCACATCAAATCATCAAATCATGCACGTAAAAAATACGCATATTCAAGGGGCAATATGGAGGTTCAAAAACCAAATACATTCATAAAAAATAAGAAGTTATAGGTTTACATGATTAACATAACCATCAAAAATTAAAATGTTTACACATCATATAATAATTTTACATGAACTAAAGGAAACACAATATTATGATACACATGTGGGTCTAGAGATTTGTTAAATGATGCCAAGGTATCTCACATCACATCAGTTAAACATATAGGTAAGTGAATTACAAGGGTCCATGGTCCTCATCGATCTATTTGATGTCCAAATGTCATCCAAAATGACATAAAATATCCAACATACAACATCATTCTCAATTTTAGGGATTTCAAGTCCATCAACACCTTCTTTCAAATAAGGGTGTGTTTTAACATAACCCATAAATCTACATCCCTGGACCTCAAAAAGTTATCAACAAGTTCATGCCTCATGGATTATATAGCTCACACTATTTGTTAACAATATGAGATCCCCAAAACCTCCTTACTTACCCAAGCAAGTAATCTATATTCACCCACTAGGCCCTCTAGTTTTAAGTTACATCCTTGGACCTCCCATAAGTATTATACCTTAATCATTATAATATGGCTTGCCCATATAAGCCACCTATGATCACCAACATGGTTTCATGATTCTAACAACAAGATCTATCACTATCCTTCCATTTGACTCATGTCAACAAGTCAAAGGCTAACTAATAGTGCTTGATTTAATGTAACATAATATTAGGAAAGGAAAAACTTAGCCAAGGCTCTAGGTGAATATTATGCCATCATCATGGAAATCATAGTTTCCACAACCATAATATAGAGGTAATCCCAAAATACATCCTCATGGAGGTAATATATATATATGTGTGTGTGTGTTTGTGTGTGTGTGTCCATGAGCATCATGACATAATCATGGATGCCAAAACTCAATCCAAAATCAAATAATCATCACATATACATGAAACATAACTATGGACATCATCACCACCTTATGGGATTAATACATACCCATGATTAAATAACCACATCATGAAATCAAAATACATATTTACATACTCAATAGCCTCTAGCCTTTGAGTGATAAAACCATGAGCTCCTTCATATAACTTGAAGGGGCAAAATCACATAGCAAACCAAGCATAAATATATCAGAATACATATATTTTAAGTACCTTAGTATTATGACACATAATATTTGTTTGGTTCTAGGTTACCATGGTCACAATTCAACCTAGCATAATCGAGTTTCCAAGCCAAAACTTAGTCTAGACTTAGCTTATAAATCCATTAATTATAATAAAATAATATTACCAAAAATTAAAAACAGTGCTTAGCAATTACTTTGCTTGATGTAACCCATCAAGTGCAGTAACACATAATCCAAGTAAGAATTTACCATTGCTTGCATGAGTTATCAGTAATTACAACTAGATGAACTCATAATTTATCCACACTAAGTGCTAATAAAATAAGAAAGAGAATCAAAGAGCATCCCTTTGATGTTCCCACCAAAACATATAGAATCTAAACATATTTATAAAGGCTATTTATCTTTCAAATGTCTAGCATGGCACAAATCAAATAACTGAACTCATATAAATATATAGCTGGGAATGAAACTATTTCATACACATGAAAGTTTAACCTAGATTTGCCAAGGTTTACCTTCATGACTCCCTAAAAGGGAACTTGATAGTAAAAATATTGCTTAACCAGGAGTAACTCAAACTTGTGGAGACATACTTACTCCACCTATGATGATGCAACTTAGATGAGGTATGCCGGTTCATTAACTCAAGCATTGAACTCCTTTCAATAAAATAAACTAGATATTTGATTTACTAAACAATGAATTATAATAGAATTATCTATCAGAATAACAATAGTTATTAACACCATTCAGATTTCATATCTCTTTTAAGGCTCAAGACATTCCCCCAACAAGAATAAAGTGCAAGATCAATTGATTCACCTATGAAGACCAGCTCCCTATACCCAATCTAGTTCTATAGGTCAGAGTTAAACCCTTGTCCTCCTAGGGTCATAATGTTACAAGCATCTAGTGATGGGATGCTTATAAAACCCATTAAAAGATACTGAACACTATTTACCTTAATTCTAATATTGAAACCTTTACCACTTATCTTTCATTGACCTACCCATACAAGTCAATGGTCGATAAGTGAGGCTTGCTAGAATGCAACCAAAATATAGAAGGGTTAACCCAACCAAGGTATAGGTAGAGAGAAATGACCCTCATGTAAAATCAAACTTATACCATCCCAATTTCATACAATGACACCAAGCCAGTCACATTGGATATCACCCTTACAGGTTGATATGCTCATGTATACATACAACTATACATTAGCTGTATCATTAGCTTAACACTCATATAAGAAGAAGGTGGGAATATTATGATCTCTTTGGTGCTTGGTCAACCATGACTGATACCCTCACTTGTAGTCCAATCTATTTGCCTAACTAATTTTAGATTGGGGCAATTCTCAAAGAAACATTCTCAAGATTTCTCAGCACATATCCCTATTTCCAAACATACCTTAAATGGATTCTCAAGTTATTTTAGCCCTAAGGAGGACTTTCTCTTACTATTTAGGCCACCTAGCCCTAATATTTTATCATCATTTGCACCATCCAATCTGACCTTATCTTTGATTCATAAATCACTAAATAATAATACAGGTATTTTGTCATTTACAAACCTCACTTGGAGTAACAATTGGTAGTAATCAAACAAGTATAACTTAATTTAGTTTTAAAATGAATTAGCATTATTTTGACTTCTAAGAAGTGATAGAAATAAAAATTATTCTCTAAAATACTCACATCACAAGATCTGATACCAGATGAAATAACCCTATTTTTTTTTTAGAATTGTTAATAAAGTACATAATAAAACCATAATAAGAACCCACTACACCACTCTACCATGCACGATGCATCAACATGGTCTTACAACAGAAGAGTAGACAACCCATAAATAGATTGGGTTGATGAGATACTTATGCTAGGATGACCGTCACTAGAGGATTCCATAGAGAAAGGGGTTGCCTAATAGATGATACACCATTTGAGGGGTATTAGTGTGTAGTTCCATGATAATAGCCATTAAAAATTTAAAAGACACTCAATTTTTCCTTCAGACCACCTAGGGATTCTCAACTTGATATAAGAATCTGACAACTCTATATAGTTATTTTTTGGCAACTCACTAGGCAAGGAGATTCACTCAAACGCACATGTATCTAATAGGTATAATGACACAAGGTAAGATTCAACATAAAAAGTTATCTTACTAGATAAGATTAAATATATAGTCCTAAAAATAAGGAGGTACCATAATAAGTGTAATGGGTCCTAAAAAGAGGACTGATGGTACCATCCAACCAAGCTTTGTCTTATGCTAACCTTAAATCATTTAAAGATCATCTAAAATCTAACATCAAATTCGTTACCAAGGTTACCCTAAATAATAATTGAACATAAAACCTTAATTTTTCATAAGTGAGGACCAACTCAGGTCTTACCCTATTAGATCATGAGGCCAACCTTACAATATTATCATGGCATTGGGTTACCAAAAGAATTTAACCATCATGAACATTTATTATTCACCAAGCATAGTGGACATGCTAAAGAGAACACCATGTCCTTAACCATCTTGTTATACAACAAGGAATCATCTATAAAGCCTCTTAACTAGTATGAGTCCACCACCAATTGAAAAAAAGTACCAATATAAATTGATTTATCCATTTGGAATTACATTAATGAATTCTCAACTACCGAATCCTCATACTACCATTTCTTCAACTCATTAAATTAAGAACAATGAATTATTTAACACAATGAGAAATGAATTATTTAAATGACAATTTAGCCTTCAAACTAATTATAGTGTCATACATTTAGACCAACTATGACTATATCAATGTATAGTTGGTCATCACAAAAGCATTGCTTGCATATGGCTAGCCTAACATAGTAAGAGAAATGTACCAAAAAGAAGCGCGTTGAGCATGAGAGCATTATCCCACATTTCTAGTTAACAATCATAAATCAATATTGATCTCATGTAATTAAAATTAAGAATAACCATTTATTAGCTTGTTAATTGACCAAATATTCATACTTACAATACCCATAAGATGTATTCATAACCATTTATCATGGCTGAATACACACCCTTATAACATAATAATAATTGATTCATTGGTTATCAATCTACTAGCATTGATATTACACTAAAAAAATAGAACATGTTTGTATAAAATTCCATATTATCTAGGGTAGATTATGAAAATAAGGGTATCCATCTAGCTAGATTCATAGGTTAATTTGAAGGTATAACCACTAAAAATAACATTATAAAACAAGTTCCATAAAGCCACAACATAATACATTTACAATATAGTTTTCAACACTTCTTAGCATGAGATGGACTTATTAACCACATGTATGCATACATAAATGAAAATGATCTATACACTTAATTTCTTAATCAATAATTGTTCACAAGATCAGGGATGCCAACATAAATAACTAGAATGCTACAAGCACCCTATAACTAACCAACAGGTAATGAATAGCATAATCACCTCACATAATGTAACTTAATAGTTGAGGTAAGTTAAATAACATTAATTCATTTTCATAAATGTTCTAGCCATGGTTATCATAATACTATATATATACATATATCATTAGTTATAGTTTCTTAATATATTATATTATGATTAATTATGGCATAATTAGTAATATATATATACATACATGATATTATTTAATATAATAAATAAATTATAATACATATTATGTATAAATAGTGTTAACATTAATATTAAATTAATAAAAAAATATTAATCTATAATAATATATATAATTTAATATATAACATAAGTATATACTTTATATTATAATATAATATATTCTACTATATAATTATATAATAGTATATTATATTATATTTTAAATATATTATGTATTATATATAGTATAATATAATAGATATAAGTATTATATAATTTATATTAATAATAACATAGATATAATTTACCTTATATTATTATTATCAAATTATAACTATGATAATGTTTTTTGGTAAGTGCAAAGGGGTGAAACATTGATGGAGGGAAAAATATTTTTGTAACAATAAAATCAATAAGATGATGTTCAAATTCATCTTTGGGAAAAAAGCTTGTAGCTTGAATTGAGCATTGATTTAGTCGCACACACACACACACATATTAAAATTATATATATATATATATATATATATATATATATATATATATATATAAATGTAATAATAACTAATATATAATTAAAATGGTAATGCATTATTATATCAATTTATTATTTATTGTAGTTTGAATTGGGCATTGAATTTGGATCCTTGTAATTTTTGACTGCATTCCAATAAAGCAATGCATTTAATTTTTTGTAGGTTTAGATGCATTATAATGTTATACCAATTACAAAATTATAATTTTGAGATATGTGTAATTATCTGGGTAATATCTATTATTATGTGTCATTGTCTAAATCTTTGTCAGCCTGACTAATGGGAACCCATGAAAGGGTATATGCTAGATCCAAAGATGAATCTTGGCATGTGGATTCACTATGAAACACCTCCAATGTAATTAAATTCTATTATCAACACTCGATGAGGGAGGATATCTCATCCACTGTGATAGAAAGAAGGTGGTAAACATGTTCTTCCTCAACCCCCTCCACTTTATATAATGACTACCTATCATTCCAAAGGGTAATGATATCATGGATAAATTATATAATACTCATGTTAAGATTCTAATGTTATATTTTCTCAAAACAACACCAATGTATAAATATGTTCTTTATAAAGCACTACACAAAATAATTATACCTAGTAATGTAAAACCACCTTATGTTGTTTCTATTTTAAATACTATACAATGGACAAATGAAATTATTTATTTAAAAAAGGATTACTTGCCTCCCAATCATATCATTGATTAATGTCTACCATTATATATCTAGGTTTTTGTACATAATAAAGTTGTCCAAATGGTTCTTGTCGATAATGGATCAAGAATAAATATATACAATATCTATTTTTTAAATATATTTGGTATATGGGCACAAGATATTACTTATTTGGACATTTAAATTTGAGGATTTAATAATATTCCATGGAAATTACTCAAACAAACTATATTACACATAACCATGGGCCATCCTATGATAGCCACTATTTTTCAAGTCATGCCTAATGACCTCAATTATAATTCATGCCTAATGACTATATTATAATACTATTTTAGGAAGACCATGGATATATGATATGAACATAATTCCATATACTCTACATGCATGCTTAAATTTTAGTCATAAAGGATACATATATACATGTCCCTTAAATTAATAACCATTTAAGTATTATGTTTTAGCTCAACCTAAGGAACACTACATCCCTCATATGCAACAACATGCAAACAAATTCATATCAATAGCATTTCCAAGCTCTTCTTCCATGCTAATAGTATAAAAATATATATATATAAAGTCAATATGAATTTGGGATTAAATATTTAAAAAATTGGGATATATAAGATATGATTGGGAGCATATGGACTAGGCATTGTTAACCCTATTTAAGTAGTTGATATAAAATAAAACAAGGACTCAATTAATTTGAGGAATCAAGAAAATAAAAAAATAAAATGTATACACCAACCAATATTTATACACATTTGCCCAAAGCAAAGCTTTAGTGCACACATTTTTTTAATAATACATCTTAATTATAGTTGTTATGCCTTGAAATGATTGATGATATAATTTATCTAGATATTTCAACATTAGATGAATTTTAAAATGATGAGTCTCACCTAGAATAACTTGGTACATATGATAACCTTCATTCCTTCTATCATAAGAAGATATTTCGTCATTTAACAACCAACCAAGCATGTTTTGGATAAACTGAAGAGAATAATGAGAAAAGTAGAGAAAATGGTCTAGATACCATTCCCACAATGCCATATATGTAATAAAAATAAACTTTAATTAATAAAGAGATGGTAGGATGTCATTATAGAATAAATATCTATCCATGACCAATACTTTTTATGGCCATATTAAAAAAGGATGAAGATAAAACTCTTCAACAAGTTCTCCATGATTGCCTAGAATTATTCACATGGTATCATAAATATATGCTTATAATTGATCCTAAATTTGTAATGCATAACCTAGTATTATACCCAGACACCAATCCAATTAAGAAAAAAATATAAAAATTCAACCAAATGTAGACTTGGTAGTCAAATAATAAATTGCAAGGATTTTGCATGTAGGTTTTATTCATGTTTTTGACTATAACATAGTACTAGTTTAAAATCATGATGGAAACACTTTATGTTGTATAAACTATCATAATTTAAACAAGCCATGACCTAAATATGATTATTAAATCTATTATTTGCGTTAAAATTTTATCATTTATGGATGGTTTCTTTGGATACAATCAAATAAATATTAACCCTATAGATTAATAAATAACCTAATTTATCATACATTGGAGAAAATTTTGTTATGTTGTCATGACTTTTATATTAAATAACACAAGGGACACTTAATAGAGAGTTATGATACACATATTTCATGACTATATATAAGATTGTCAAATATGGATGACTTTACAAATCAGAACATCGACAAGATCATGCTATAGATCTACGACGGATATTTAAGAGACTACAAAAAATTTAACATGTATCTAAATAAAAAAAGTGTGTATTTGAAGTAACATTAGGAGAGTTACTCAACTACATCATATCTCAAAGTGGCATTGAATTAGTTTCAAAAAATATTAAAGCTATCATAAATATGCCTCCTTCAATAAGATTTAATAAATTACGGGCCATATAAGAAAAAATTTTAGAATTAAGATGGTTTGTAGTTCAGTTGGTTGATTAAACAAAATATTTCACATTCCTACTTAATACAAATAAAAAATTTGAGTGGGATGGTAGCTATCAACAAGGTTTTGATGAAATTAAATAATATATATACTCAATCCACTTATCCTCATGTCACTAACACTAAAAAAAACTCTATTATTATACATCTCAGCTACACAATAAACCTTATGAGATTTTATCACACATTATGATTATGATCATAAAGAGAATGCAATTTAATACATCATATACACATTAGTTGATTATGATAAAAATTACAATACCATGGAAAATTTATTTTTTAGTTCTTGTGTTCGTAACACATAAAAAGACATTATATGATTAATAAAAAGACATAAGTTATCACAAAGGTGGACCCACTTAAGTTTATAATGTTCAAGTCATGTTTATATGGATGCATTTACAAATGTGAAATGTTACTCATTTGACTTAAAAATTCAAAACTCATAAATTAGATGGGAAAATTATTGTAAATCATTTAATAACAGATCCATTATTGGATACATCACCAATTTATGATTGTTTGACTCAATATCATATTGATAATGGTACATGTACCATGAAAATCAATGGATCAAAGTGTTCCACTAGTCTGGGAGTAATTATAGCCTTCATTTATCCTTAAGGACACCCATTGCCAATTTTGTTTTACTTGGGATTTTCACGTACAAATAATATAGAAAATATGAGGCTTTAATATTGGGTTTATCTAATTCACACACATTATATATATATATATATATATATATATATATATATATATATATATATATATATATATATATATATATATATATATATATATAAATAATATGGATATTCTTAATTGTTGGTTAATCAAGTTTTAGATATATTAAAAACTAAATAATAAAATTTGATACCATAAAAATAAATAGTAAAATTAACAATGCACTTTGACACATTTTTGATGTAAAGCATACTCCGAAAAGATAATAGGAATGAAAATGAAAACACTAATATTTATTCCATGATTCCTAATGGCATAAAAAATGAGCATATGGTTTTTAATATTCATCAATTAAGACACTCATTAATCACTACAATAAATTTAAATACTTTGGAAACCTTGGCAGTTATTCCTAGTGTAGTAAATTCAAAATGGTATTGTGATATATATAATTTAAGATATCATTTTGCTATCCCATAATAACATACACATAGTGATAAGTAAAAATTACAACTTAAAGCAATACATTATGTTCTAATTAGAGTATTATTATTTAAAATATCATTTGATGGGTAGTTTATTTGATGTTTAAAATCAAGATGAAGCTAAAATAACCTTACTCTAAGTACATGACAATGAATGCATGGGTCATTTTAGTGGAAAATAAGCGTCTTAAAAAAATTACGATAAGGTCACTATTGGAATATAATGGAAAAGGATTGTCATGAATATATAAAATTATGTTCACAATGTAATAAACATAGCAATTTAAATCATGCTCCATCACATAAATTTCAGCCCATTGTTTCACCTTGACCATTTTATATCTAGGATTTCAACTTAATTGAAAGATAAATATTAAATCATTATATTGACACAATTTCATCATTAAAACTATAAAATATTTTAAAAAATAGGTCGACATACTATTACATTCTACTACATAAGAAAATATCTGTCACTTCTTAGTGATACATATTAGTTCATGATTTGGATTACCATCATCTATTGTAACAAATAATGGCTCATCCTCAAAAAATAATAAATTTAAGTGATTTTCCACGAAATTAAATATTTTTCACACTTTAAATAATTCATATTACCCATAAGGAAATGGGAAAACAAAATTTAAAAATAAGATAATCATCAAAATATTAAGTAAAATTATTGTGAAAGATGTTGCATATTAGCATAATAAGATTATTTTATTGTAAAACATGGTGCATATTGGCATAATCAAATTATTTACTCTTTGGGAATATCAAAAGTGTGTGTACACCAGTGAATTTTACATCATATTCACTTTTTTTATGGAATAGAATCAATACTTTATCTAGAATTATAAATTAATTCTTTGAGGGTCTCTTTAAAAGACATCTTTAAAGTTAGTTAGTATCAAGAAAAATGATTACATGAGTTATAAATGATTGAAGGAAAGTGTATTCAAAATATTGAACATCTCAAATTATATAAAGATCACATAAAAATAGAATATGGCAATAATATTTACAATCATTAATTTCATATTGGGGATTTAGTAATAAAATAAAATTAGAAGACTACCAATACAGAAAAATAAACCAAAGGCACATTTAACCCAATCGGTTGGGTACATGAGCTTACAATTTGGCTACAATTAAAATAAAACTTTTGAATAAACCTATGAACATCATGCACTTATGCTGATACTATATATAAAATAATTTATTCTAACAAATTAAAAAATAGATTTTTTTTGTAAAAGTATAAAATCATTCAAAATATTTTCAAAAGATAAAAATTTAAAACCTAAGAATGGTATGAGATGTTATTTACTTCATTAAATATGTTATTTATCATATATTTTAGTAGACAACATATTCCTTTTCTATACACATGAATTTTATGAGGTATGTGAGTTTGATGTAGGGCATACATTATATATGCATTATTATATGTTGGAATCCATTCTAACAAATTTAAATGCCTATGATAAGGGCACATAATTCTATAAGCTACACTACAATAATTTATATCTATCCATTACCTCAAATGGAATGTTGAACTACATATATTAAAAGTGTTGCTAAATTAGTCATATTTAACATTTTGATACATGGATATGATAATTTTATATATAATGACATTGATTCATATGACCATAATATAGTATTTTGACTTGTTATTCTCTTTCAATGCTAAATTATTTCTTTCATGATAGTATAGATATTTTTCCATATTGTGTACGACCTTAGGCCCTTATACACAAATTTCTTGAACATCTTTTTGATATTTGTGATTAGTTTGTGCAACATTTGAACTGTAAATTGTTTGTGTCCCTTGACCCTCTTTGTGTAACCATTTCATGTGAAACATTTAAGTATGTCCATTTCATGTGTCCTTTGGTCCTTTATGTGTAATATTTTTTTATGTGAAATTTAAACATGTCTATTGTGTGAAATTACATAACAATGTGTGTTGTGTTTATTATATTGCTAAGATTGATTATTGGTTCCATGATATTTATCATGAATTTTTAGGAAACAATCTAATTTAGACATGATTAATTTATTGTATACCTCATTTCTCTCTCTCTCTCTCTCTCTCTCTCTCTCTCTCTCTATATATATATATATATATATATATATATATATATATATATATATATATGTCAAAGCATAATAGTGTGTCCCACTTTTTAGCATAGAAAAGACAAATACACTTCCAAATATATATATATATATATATATATATATATATATATATATATATATATATATATATATATTTGGAAGTGTATTTGTCTTTTTTATGCTAAAAAGTGGGACACACTATTATGCTTTGACATGTGTGTGTGTGTGTGTGTGTGTGTGTGTGTGTGTGTGTGTGTGTGTGTGTGTGTGTGTGTGTGTGTGTGTGTGTGTGTGTGTGTGTGTGTGAAAGCATAATAGTGTGTCCCACTTTTTAGCATAAAAAAGACAAATACACTTCCAATATCTCATAAAAATATATTGAGTTTGGGTCATTGATATTAATCAAACAAATGTGTTTTAGCTTATATATACAAAGATTAGTGCATATATACATTTTCCCAAAATTTTAAAAAAATTATGTATTTTTTAATTTTTTTTCTTCCTAGTCAAACACATTATTATTTGACCCATATGTATGGAGAGAGAGAGAGAGAGAGAGAGAGAGAGAGAGAGAGAGAGAGAGAGAGAGAGAGAGAGAGAGAGAGAGAGAGAGAGAGAGAGAGAGAGAGAGAGAGAGAGAGAAGACACTTGTTTGCCTAACATTAAATATATTACTTACATTATTCAAATGACAAATTTCAATTCTATAATGACACACTTGCATGCCTCATTGCTACACACACATGACACTTTTATGCCTAACATTAAATATGTTACATACTTTCTTCAAATGACAAATTTCAAATCTATGATGACACACTCTCCACATGTTGATAATACTATATGATCATATATTTATCACATGGTAAATTTAACTCCTCTTTTGAGATGAGTGACTTGTAAGCTACATAACTCATCTCAAAATGGGGGAATCATAGTGGGTTTGTCTTAGATATTTAAGCCTCCATGAGAAGATAAAAATAAAATTTGGGATAAAGTGTATGTCTCAAACATATAGAGTATATGTTTAAAAATATTCAAAGTAATGCAAAATCAAATTATATAGTAGGGTAGGAGTTTTCAAAGTTTTAATGTGATTCATAAATCAAACATATAATAGATATTAACACATATTATGGGGGAATATGGCATGCATATACACTCACCTTTTTAATACTTAAAGTACAAAATCATACACACTTTAATGCATGTGCATGATCATATACAAAATAATTAAAAGGTCAAAGTTACATGTTATAAATATAGTAACAATTGAGCATATAGGTCCATAACATTTTATATCATTGGCATACAATTTAGTGAACATGCTACTCATTCATGTTCATTTTTATTCAAATTTTTAAGATTAAAATATTCTAAATGTTAGGAACCCATGGAAGCACCATTGATTACCATATACAAGCAACTTAATATGCGGAATTAAACCAGAATCACAAGTAACTAGAATTCAGAAACAACACAGAATATGAGAGACAATACACAACTTGTATTAATACTCATCCAGAAAAGAATACAATAAAGAAGATGCCACTTCTTCTCCACACCTCTCAGAGGCTTCCCACACCTCAAGTGTACAGTAATTCTTTCCTCAAAGCTCTCTCTCTTACGGTCCCAACACACAACTCAAACACAGAGTTGGTGTTCACCTCCAACCAATCAATATCCACTACTGCCAATACACAAGTGCTCCACGCACTCCAAGTACACAATCATACTTTAAGTAGATCTCCCCTAAACTTGCAACAACCTACAACTCAAATGATCTTACTTATGGAAGGAACTACCTTGCCTTCCTCTCTTGATCTCTGATGTGTTGCTGTCACCTTTGATCCTACTGCCACCTGCAGATCTCCTTTGACCTCGCACACACACTTGTTACCATGTAGATCTCTCTACACCTTGAAGAACCCTTGTCCTTGCCTCACCAAGTCCTTATGATTCTCCAAACCAGTACCCCGGTGGATCTTCTCCCTGATCTAGCACACCTGCAGACCAACCTGATCATACACACTCGACACCCCTATGGAACTAGGAGGAACACCCTTGCTCTCTTCACATACAGAAAGAGCTAACCTTGCTTAACTCAACTAGCACAAATTACAATACAGCCCATGAGTCTATTATATAGATCTCATGCAAACAATAATTAGACACCTAATTAAAATAATTAGATCCACAGCTTCAAGTCTAAAATTGGCTCTTAACATGCAAACACTTGGTTCATTAACAAACTGTCCATAACACTCGTAGTTTCGAACCGAATAGGCGACCGACATCGATCCCTATCTACCTAGAGGTGATCGACGTCAGCTGACTCCTGCCGACGTCAGTTGTATTCCTTTCCACCACTGGCTGACATCAGTCAGCCTAACTGACGCTGATGGCTGTGACACTCAGTAACCTCCTTCCCTATTTGCATCAGTGAAGCTTTTAGCTCCACAACCTAACAATCTCCCACTTAGAGATAAATAGCTACATTGTACCTATACCTGTACCCTATCTAATATATTTCCTGGCTTGTATCCCTCTTCAAGCTCAACCTTGAAGACTAACCACCACACATCTTATGGTGCACCTCCTGTCATCCGAGTAACCTACCACATCCAAACCTACAAACCCATGTAGTGAAGTCCTAACTCTGCATTGCATGAATCCCTACTGCTGGTCCCTCTTAGATACCTGAGAACCCACTTCCCTGAATTGGCTCCTAACTCTCTGACAGCTCCCACTGCTTGGGAAAACTCAGGTCTATACTAGACCTCATGTAATTTTGGACACTGAACTGTCCAAACCTTGGTGTGCTCCAGTTCTACATCCTACGTATTAAACCTCGCCAAAACTTGATTCACATCAGCTTCCACTAGAGACAAAATCAACCTATGATCTTCCATGTCTCTCATGCCAAAGAATTTCACTGCTCCAAAGTCCTCATGACATGCCACTTAACTAACCTTACCCTTAGCTCAGCAAAACCCTGTATGTCTAAACCTGCTAGCTAGCATACCATCCACATATAGTAATAGGACAATGTTGTAATCATCATCCACCTGGTAAGACAAACATAATGGTTACACTGACATTGACTAAAGCCCTGCTTTGTCATCCACCTGTCAAAACCTGTACCACTATCCTGCAGCTTCCTCAAGACCATATGACCTAGACTTCCATCTCACGTGTCCATTCTCTCTATTCTTTAACTAAGTTATCCATTCATCTCAGTGCTTTCATACCGGCTGGCAACCCTACCAAATCTCTCATTTAGTCCTGCATCCTATTCATGCCATGCTCCCATTGTTTCCTAGATCCTTCCTACTCTGCAGTCAGAAACTAGTATAAAGAAGAAGAACAATGAATTTGAGACCTACTTACACTTTCAGTCCTCCCCATGGGTGTTTCAGACTCCTTGATAGCTTGCTGTCCACCCAAAATTTGTTACAATGATCGACCTCGATCACCACACAATTTATATCCGATCGACGTCGGTTCCATGAGACTGTCTAGGTCACCGATGCTGATTATCTTGCCGACATCAGTCTCCACCTGCCTAACACCATTGACTTCTCTGGTCTACACATGACCAATGTCGGCACCTATCTTTTCAACGTCAGTTACCCTTGATCGACACTGGTACCTGTGTATGCCTGTGAATGATGACTTTTTACCCGTGAGCTTACTTTGAATCAAACCCATGTCCAAATTGCCCTACTCAGAGGTATCCAGCCCCATCCGCTAATCTCTATCTGTCATCTCCTCCAAGAACACCAAGGCTTTCCAGTTCTTAAGTTTATCAAATACATCAGTCTTCCTTTTCCTGTAATAAACACAATCCTTTCTCATAATAACCCACTGCTCACAGAAATCTTGGTCTATGCTCTCCAAAGCTGATCTCTTCCCTTTTGAATTAAGAACATCCATTCCCTTCTCACTTATGTGACCAAGCCTACAAAGCCACACTTGTGTAATAGAAGTGGAAATAGTAATACAAGAAAGTAGATAAAGAGTACTTGCTTTCTTACCACATGCTAATTCAAGTGCATCTGCTGTGAGAGTTCTTGTGCATCTCTCATCACCCAACTTTCCTAAAGCAATTAGCCGCATCTTCAAGACTAGGACCTGCATGACCTTCTTCAACACCCATGTGTTGGCCGCCTACAATTTCAGCAACACTTCCCCTTTGCCAATACTATGACAAGGCTCACCAACCCCTCTACTTGGGGCTGCATGGAAAGAGGTAACAAAATCTATTAACCAAGATTCAACTTTATCCAAGAAACATCCCAAAGCATCCTGTGCAACAACACCTGCAACATCTGCTTCTTCAATTTCTTCATGCTGATCTTCTACCAACCAACAATATTTCTTTACCTGATCTTTCTTTCCATAACATTGTAATTGACCATTTGTGCTATTCAGTTTCTCTATTTGTAGCATACTTTCTTCTGCCATTGCTATACTCCCACTCAATTAGAAACCCCTGAGAGTGCCCTATAACCAAACACAAACCTACTCCTTAAAACCTTAGCTTTGATACCAACTGTTAGGAACCCATGGAAGCACCATTGATTACCATATACAAGCAACTTAATATGTGAAATTAAACTAGAATCACAAGTAACTAGAATTTAGAAACAACACAGAATATGAGAGACAATACACAACTTGTATTAATACTCATCCAGAAAAAAATACATTAAAGAAGATGCCACTTCTTCTCCACACCTCTTAGAGGCTTCCTACACCTCAAGTGTACCATAATTATTTCCTCAAAGCTCTCTCTCTCTTACAGTCCCAACACACAACTCAAACACAGAGTTGGTGTTCACCTCCAACCAGTCAGTATCCACTACTGCCAGTACACAAGTTCTCCATGCACTCCAAGTACACAATCATACTTCAAGTAGATCTCCCCTAAACTTGTAATAACTTGCAACTCAAATGATCTTACTTATGGAAGGAACTACCTTGCCTTCCTCTCTTGCTCTCTAATGTGTTGCTATCACCTTTGATCCTGCTGCCACCTGCAGATCTCCTTTGACCTTGTACACACACCTGTTACCATGTAGATCTATCTACACCCTGAATAACCCTTGTCCTTGCCTCACCAAGTCCTTATGATTCTCCAAACAAGTACCTTAGTGGATCTTCTTCTTGATCTAGCACACCTGCAGACCAACTTGATCATACACACTCAGCACCGCTGTGGAACTAGGAGGAACACCCTTGCTCTCTTCACATATAGAAAGAGCTAACCTTGCTCAAATCAACTAGCACAAATTATAATACATCCCATGAGTCTATTAAATATATCTCATGCAAATAATAATTAGAGACCTAATTACAATAATTAGATCCACAGCTTCAAGTCTAAAATTGGCTCTTAACATGCAAACACTCAGTTCGTTAACAAAATGTCCATAACACTCGCAGTTCTGAACTGCATAGGCAACCGATGTCAGTCCCTATCTACTTGGAGGTGACTGATGTTGGTTGACTCCTACCAACATCGGTTGCATTTCTGTCCACCACTGGCCGACGTCGGTCGGCCTAACCGATGCCGGTGACTGTGACACTCAACGACCTCCTTCCCTGTTTGCATCAGTGAAGCTTTTAGCTCCACAACCTAACACTAAAGATCAAAGTTTGAAAAAGGCATGATACTTATTTGTTTTTATCAATACATTAAATCCCATCAATAGGATGATCTCATCATCCCACAACTGCATTATTATTTCATGATACTTGTTCATGCAAATCGATAAATTTCAAAGTTTAAAGTTTAAAATAAAGATTATTTATTTAAATGAAATTATATGAGAAATGGGGGGCATGAATATTATTCATTATCTTCCACTCATGCAATTATAATATAGATTTGTCTGTAATGAGGTGATTGAAATATATGCAGGTGATTTACATTCTAGTCTAGTGGAACTTAACATCCTTGACATCAATTATAGTGACCCCATCATGTTTATAATTTTTTTGGATTAGTATATTGATTATTTTTACCCATAAAGAGGGTTGAAATAATGGATATTTTCATCTCAAGGACTCGATTAGTTTAAAATTTGGACTTAATTTCTCTCAATTAACCATTAGTTCAAATTATTGAAGTTCTTAAACAAGATGGTATAGTTATCCATCATTAGTTATAGTTTATAGGTAAATTTGATTTCACCTACATATAGGTGTAATACTTCCTTACTCTCATTTCAAAATTTTCAATTTTTAAAATTCAAACTTTTTTAAAATTCAAAATTTACAAAATGGTTACTTTAAGAGTTATTGTAGGGTTTTCTAAATTTGAGTACCCTATATAATTGAATTATATAATCAAAGACAGTGTTTTGTACACATTTAGGTTCAATGATTTATTATTTACTCTATAAATTTTATTACTAGAATCAATGGAGGGGGAATTTAGACACATATATTTGGTCATAGGTAAATGACAATGATAATTATTGATACATCCTAGATTACATGACTTGAACCCAATTACATAACTTTTGTTTTCCATTCCTATAAGTATTTTATCTACACGTGGGTTCAAACCTTTGTTTTTAGGTATTAATGT
>JARHVA010000500.1:4280000-4365000 GCA_037957365.1 Torreya grandis
GTTATATTATTCATAAATACTACATAATTTGATTATGTAGTTATGAGTTGGGTTCCCAATGAGTATAACCCAATCCATGATAAAAATGATCATCTCACCCTTATAACTAAGTGCACACTACTACAGAATATTTAAAAAATATTGAATTCTTAGATTAAAATATAATTACATTCAATATAATATTAATCACATATTATAGGTTATGATATGGCTAACTTATCATCTTAGATTGTCATAATTAGTCCCTCAGACCTTATCACTTTCTTCTTATCTTCATCTCAAATGTCTCTGACTATAAATTTTGATAGAATTTCTTTGATTTCCCAATAGTCCCCCAAATTGTCTTTATGTCCCCTATTTATAGGCCTAATTTGTTTTTAAGACATACTTACCAACCATTGGGAATGTTATATATTTATGAGAAGTTAATGATTTATGCATTGATGTTTCTAGGTCAAACTGGCTAGAGTGGATTAGAAAGCATTTTGGCCACCAAAATCCCAACTAACTAGCTTGATTGTAATTATTTATGTTTTCTTGACTCTTATGGTGATGTGGGCACTTGTAAACCTTTGTGGTCATAATATCTTATCATAATGATGTGGTGTTAGGGTTAAACCTTGTTGACATTTTAGTATACTTTGTTCCAAAATTCCTTTGTATGGTGGAATGATGCATGTGTATGCCTCAATTCATATGTATGAATTCTATGTCAATATTATTACAAACCATTTCAGTTAACTACTCCTTGCTTAGGCATATTTGAACATTATTTTATTTATAAAATGGTGTTTATTTAAATAAAATGATGTGATATTTATTTTTGTCATGAATATTCCTACATCATTTGCAAAGTGTACATTTGATGAATATAAGATGTAAAATATTTAATTTACATATTATTTCTATCCCTACATGTTTTTAAAATTTACAATCACATATAAAATGGGGGTATCTTTCTCATACATGACCAAAAAATCATTTCTAGTGCTACTTTAAATTGGAAAGATACATGACCAAAAAATCATTTCTAGTTCTACTTTAAATTGAAACATGTTTTGGATTGTTCGTATCCATCTATTTCATTATAATTTCAAACCCTTTCTTATTCATAGTTTTTTTGTTTCTAATTTCAAAATGTAAAAAAGTATTAAAAAATTCAAATATGGAAAAAAAAACAAAAAGCATTAAAAATATACTAAAAATCTAAAATCAAGACTTGAACATGATTAGACCTCTAGTTTACATATGTACAATATTTTTTTTTTTATCATGATTAATAGATAATATATTATTTTTATATAACACTTAAATTTCATATTATTAATGAGTTTTATGCAAGACATACAAATTTTACATGGTCTAAGATGTTTGATTTTCCTCTACCTAGTAGCCTCGCTAAACTGGGGTAATATTATCCACATGTTATAATATGTATAGGTTTTGTCATTTTATGACTCATATAATATTGATTTATATACTATTTAAAAGTGTATTCTTTACATTTATATCTTACATCGTGTATATGAATATATGTTATTTGATAGGATATGATCATAATACATATGCATAGTGTAGGCTACCTTTCTAGTTCTATGATCATTTTAATACTATTAATTTTAAATCATATGTTACATCTTGATTGTATATGATATTTGGACCTTGTCCCCTTATGTGAAAAAATTATTAAACATCTCAAAGAGATCTTGTTTTGTATGTGCAAAATTTTAAAATGTCCATTTATTTTGGCCTTTGACCCTTTGTTGTGTGCAACATTTGAACTTGTACCTTATTTATGACATTTATTCATGTCACTTGTATGTGAATCTTGTCCTTATATTTGAAATTTTATACTTTGTGATATTTTAACATATCCCTTTTATGTGGCCCTAGGTCTTTTCATATGACATTATGATTTTTTTCCTATGTGATTGTTTAGATTGTTAAGTTTGATAAGTGTCATGATAAATATCATGCACTCACTAACACATAATATAATAATTATATTAATAAGAGATTCATTGATACATTATGTATGACTTATCTTATATGTTACATATATAATTCAAATGACATATATCATACTATGCTAACATAATTTTCACATACACTACATTACTCAATCATTACATCTTACTATGCCTGTTATAGTTAAATTTTATTTTGAGATGAGTGAATTTAGAAATCAATTCCCTCAAATAAAAAGAGAGACACTTTAGTTGGATTATAATAAATTAGATCAACCTTTTTCAAAATAAAAAAAAATAGTTCTCATACATAATACAATTGTAGATGGTTTAAAATTCATTCACTAGCATCGATTATGGGGTCATATGCCGTGCATATGCACTCATATTTAAAGATAAAAACAAAAGATCGCATAGCTTTGAGTGCATGATATAATTTCATGTAAAAGTTTCAAACATAATTTAAATTTTTTACCTATATATTATAATAGAATCTACATTTATCAATGGGACATTACACAGATTCATATACATTACGCTATTTTTCAAAATTTGACTATTATTTGATAGCTAAAGACATGCAAGGAACATAAATGCTATTCATTATATTTTGATCATGAATTAAAGAACAAAGTTGTAATTTAATATACAAACCATATGTAGTGGTTGATTAATTGAAGTGCATAATGCATAAATTAGAGGTTTAATGCCCTTTAGAATTATGTATGTGAATCCATTATGGATTATAACCCATTTCATATCTTGGGGTTACAAATACCAACTGATCAATTGAGGTTTATATGCTCCTTAATGGGTGTTATTTATTTACAAATTGAAAATTTAATTTAGGGCTTGATCACCCTCAAATTATCCATTGGTTCAACTGAGGAACTAACTTTTCCAAGTGCTTCATAAGAAACACCAATTTTCTAATGCTTTAAGGAAGAATCATCTCCAAGAAAAATTATAAATAAAAATATAGTTTCAAACATATAGGTGTATTCCCCACTTTATCTCTTTTCAATTTAAAGATTTCAATGTTCAATCATTTTCAAATTTTAAGTTCAACCAATTTTCAACTTGAAGATTTTTTAAATTTTATTTATTTATAGAATAAAGTAACTAATTCATGTGCTTTATAGGGTTTGATAAACTACAATGTCTTACATGATTGGATTACTAACTCAAATACAAAGTGTGTATTACACACTAAGGTATATATTTCCCTTACTTTATAAATTTCATTTATATACTAAAGTGGGGAGGAGGGGGGTGGATGGGATTTAGTAACCTAAATTAGGCCATTAAAACTTGATTATGTTAGTTTTGGACTTATTTTGATTTAATTAAATTTTGTAGTTAATCAATACCTATTCCACCAGCTCACTCTATAATAAGCACCTATTTTTACCTATTTTATTTTCTAAATTTCTATCTATCCACTACATAAGTGTTTTTATTTCTAAAAACACCTTTAAGAATTTGTATGACTAATCTAGAACCCAAATTTCTCACGTTTCCCTTCATAATAAAGTCAACCAATAGGGACAATAGTGGTAGTAGGATTTGGCCCCTATGGGTTGATCTTGTCCTTTGCCTCTCTAATGGTCAATTTTTCATATTTATCCCCTCTTTTAAAGTTTAGTCCTTACATTTAGGGAATGAAGTATGAGGTTTTCCCATTTTTGATTGATATAAGGGCACACTCAAGTCACTCATTTCACCACTTGAAATAATTAATACAGAGGCATATTTACACTATTTGACATTGAGAAAAAGTTCCATATTCTTCCCAATTTTGATTTTGATCACTATAATCAATATCCAACTAAGTCAGTCCAATTTTACTTAGACCAAAGTAAAGCATGATAAATTATTCAAGATATTTTGAGACGAATTCATATAGTCAAAGAAACACAATTGCACAAATAAATCTAAGTGGGATAACTACATGGGCTTGATTCCCTCCTTGGATTATCAGATACATAGGTAGTGTTTAATCATCATCAGGGTGATAGGGGTCAACTTAGCCTAATTAAACTCCACCATTTTCTATTTTTTAGGTTTTTAATAATTACATGCCCTATTAGGGATTTCACATTGGAGAAGTTATTTTTAGGTCATACACACACTTCCTAAGGTCAATTATGTGCATAATGACCTAATTAAAGTTATATCAAGTGATTGTGACCTAGATTATTAATTTTTAGCAAAAGTTAAGATTACCTATTTTGGGATAATAATGCTAGTCAATCCTATCTTGAATTGGCTAATTTTATCCTTCTTTAGTCTTAGTTCCTACTTCTGGACACTTGTAGAGTCTATCGATGTTTTCTTGTTTTAGCCATTAGTTAATCAACAGAGTCAAATATATGGAATAAATAACTATGTTTTTCATTTCATTTCATACTTTACCTTATTTAGATTATTTTTACCTTGTTTAATTTAGTCTTGTACATTCATTCTACTTTTCAAAAGTTCATTTTAAGTATTTTGATTTATTCCATTTAATTTATCTTAATTAGGTTTAATTACCATTTTAATCTAATATTTGATAAAACATTATTCACTATATATTTTAATTAATCAAATTCAAAAAACAACAAAAGGCTAAAATGAATAATGTAAAATTCCAAGACTTATGAAAATCACATGCTTGAATAAATGCTCATAAGATACAATTATCATTTAAGGAAAATATTTTAAAAATAAAGTATGACTTGGGAAATATAATAATTTTGGTTTTAAAATGATATAATTCATACCAACCACCATATTGATGGACTTATCATGATTGTCAGGACTGATAAAGCTAATAAAGAATAATTAGGTGAAGTTAATGACAAACAATTCACTCAATATATTCATGCCAATCCATATAATATTAACACATCACTATATATTACAAGAGATTAACAAAATAAATCAGCTCAAGATCCTTCATTGGAAGAATAATATGTTACCACTTGAATTTTTTTAATTTATACTATTACTTCTATTATTATATCAACACATCTAATTATATATATGATATCATCCCTAGGTGTGGGGACATTACATGTTTTACAAAATATTCATATACATATTTATACATAGGCATCATACATACCTCCTTTGATTATTATGCATGGTATATTACCAAACTCTCCTAATGGACACTCTCCTGAGAATTTTTTTATTTTCATACATACTAAAGTATTGCAATCAGATCAAGGCATATCTAAAGATAGTCATTCAATGAATTCTCATACTTTGATACATAATCCTCTACCACTAGAGATAAAATATTACATAGTACCACTATGATTTATAGCTCCTAATCTACCAATGTATGAAGGTAAATGTGATCCAAATTTTTTTTGGTCCATTCCATGTAACATCCTTGGATTTTATTATAATGAAAAGCTATTAACCAAACTATTTCCATGAAAATCAAAGAAAATGCTTTGTGATGGTTCTATGATCTTCCTATCCAATTGGTTAAAGCATTCAACCATTTATAATATCATTTTTTATTAAAATTATCTATCAAGATTGGTGAAAAATTAAGTTATGTACAAATTTCAAAACTCAAGGGTAAAATGAGCCAATCAATGAATATGTTATTTGATCCAAAATTATGCTAGCTAATATGAAAATTTCTATGGTAGATAATGAGTTATAAGATATCTTCACATAATATTTACTAGCACCACTTTTGGATTTTACCACGTTAAAAAAATTCAAATTTTCTAATGAGTTATACCATATGTAAAGAATACAAATTCAAGATCGTATCTTTAAACAAGATCAAGTATGCACCAAATACTCCATCTACTTAAAATACTAAGTTTTAAATCAACCAAGCTACAAGGTCAAAAATAATGAAATCAAGAATGAAGAAAAAGTAACAATTAATTTCATATTACAATAAAAAAAAGTTTCAATTAACAACTCCACCAAGGAGGCAATTTAAAATGTCAGCACAACCTCCTCATGTTTTATTACAAAACATACTTGAATATAATCTCATATGTCTTTCTCACCATTAGAGTTTGATATGAATAAGCCTCAACATAAGGGTTTTGACAATAATGCATATTGTGAGTACGTTATATGTATTAGACATTATAAAAAAATGTTACATGTAAACATATAATATACAATATCTTATAAATGATAATACTATTGAGCTAAGCATACACAAAAAGGAGGATAGACCACATTAAAGGACAATACAAAGTATAGAATATTCAAAAATTCATTTTTAAATCATGACACTATATATATGTATATATGTGTCATATTGTGATATTGTTATGATTATTGAGATTTATTAGTGGTGCCATGATCTATATTGTGTACTTTAACTATGTAGTCTAATCTAGGGAGGGATGCCTTAATGATGCCTCATTTTTATATATAGATATGAATCTTCTATGCCTAAAATTCAATATGTTACATAAATGCTTTATTAAAAATACATTACTATGATGATATAACATCAACATGTTGAAATAATGTTACATGATTCTATCTTTATCACATGATACATTTAACTTTTTTTTTAGATGAGTAACTTGCAAGCTTTATCCCTCTTCTCAAAGGGGGCATTGCGGTGGGCATATCTTAGATATCCAAGCCTCATTGAAAAAATAATGAATTTTATGATAGAGTATAGGTTTCAAATATTAAAAAATAAAACAAAAATCATTTTTATGATAGAGTATAGGTTTCAAATATTCAAAAAAAAAATTAGATTCTATGACAAAATACAAGTTTCAAAAACTCAAAGTAATTATAAAATTATATTCTATGATAGGGTAAAAGTTTCAAAGATTAAAAGTAATTTATAAATTAGACACATGAAATTTATTTTCACACCAAATATACATGCGTATGCATTCACTTTACAACAAAATCTAATTATAAATTCATACACAATTGAATACATATGCTAACAAATTTCAAGATCAAAAAATTACATGGTTCAAGCATATTTACAATTGAGCATATATATACATGTACTTCTATATAATTTGGCAAAAATTAAGTGGTAATGATACTTATTCATGTTCACATAGATATCTTTGAAGGTTCAAAAAGCATTATACTGCTTCATGCACATATAAAAAATAATTTAGTTTTACAAATTCAATGGAAAATGTTTGCTTAAATTCAAATATATAGACAATGAAGTCATAGTGGGGGTATGAATATTATTAATTATATTTTTATTATGAAACTAGAATATAAATCCATCTTTAGTGGTGCAATTTTTTTTTTACAGGTAATGTATGTTTGAGTTTAGTGACACTCAATAGCCTTAAAATTACTTCTAGTAAACCCATTGTTGGTTTCATCTTTTGTTATGAGTGATGTAAGTTTTATTATAGTCACACATAATGTCCTTGGAATTACATATATCAATCCCATTATGATTCCTCCTTATTTTGGATTAGTAAATTGGGAACTTTTCCCTGTTCATGATAGTTGGCGTATGCATTATTTGAACTCAAAGGCTTTATTAGTTATTAAAAAATGGGACTTTATCACTCTCAAATTCCTAATGGGTAAAACATAAGGAACTATATATCCAAGTGGTTTAACAAGGGGGAATTCTTATTCAAATATTCACCATATTTTACAGGTTACAAAGAAATTTGGTTTCATCTCCATACAATTGTACTCCTTCCTTTCTCTAATTTCAATTTTAAAAATTCAAAGTTTTAGATTTTTTAAATTTAAAATATGAATAATGTCTAATTCATGTGTTATTAAATGTGTTGATAAATTTGAGTGCCCTACACACTTGAGTTTCTTGTCAAAGATAAAGTGTGTTGTACACACCCAAGTATTATTGTCTCATTTACTCTAGAAATTTAATTTCTAGAATAAAGAGGGGGAAAATGTATATTCCAAAATACGATAAAAATACTTGATAATGTTAATTATTAACAAATATTAAACTAAAAAATACATTAATATTATTTAACATTCCTCTAAGCCATTTATCTATTTGTGGTCTTGACCCCTTTTTCATTATCTCTATTATATATAATTTTCCAAGTTAATAGTCAAAACTATATTATATCTCTCTCAGATTGCATCTAAATTAGGATATAGCTATCCCTAGCTCTCTGGGATAGGTATGCTCTAGACACATAGGTTTGCTTCCATGAAACTATCCACCTAGTGTGGCCTCAACCTGCACCAATTAATAACTAGTTTCTAAATTTTGAAATATTCATTTGGGTTTTCGTACATGTTTTACAAGGTTAGCTAAAAAAATTTATCAAAAGGTTTCACTATAATACCAACAAAAGGTATTTCATTATTCATATCTTGGCACCATTTATCAAGCACTTATACACTATTGTGTATTGAGAAAATCTACACTTTTCTTCCCAAATTCAATATCATTCACAAGGAGAGGTCACAAGAAAAGTCTAAATAATTTCAATTTAAGCCAAGAGATATCATTATCAAGTATCAAATCCAAATTTATAATTTCATACATATAGTCAAGGATAATAATTAAACAATCACTCTATGTGGGATAAATACACATGACTTGAATCCTTATTTAAAATATATAGATACATAGGTAGCAGTAAAAAAATAATGTGGTGATTAAGGTCAACTCAACTTATTACACTCACCTTTTTTTTAGGTTTTTATCTATCGCAAAGACCCCTATGGTTTAAAAATAAAAGAGAAGGAAAACATCTATCTTTATGTGGAACAAACCAAATCAAAACATCTTAGTTTAATCAATAGACACAAGTATACAAGGTAAAATAGTAATTATTTCATTGAATTCAATGCATAAAACTCTACAACTAAAGGAGATGGCCAACCTAAACTATTGTCTAGGGAGTGTAGACATGTCTAGGAACATCTTCATATTTTACCTCTGATCATAAAAAACTAGTCCTATTTTATGTTGATTTTCACTATCAGATATCAAGATCAAATAATTATAAATCTATTTCTAAGATAATTTATTATATTTTAGGTTTTTTCCAAAAATATTATGTTTGTATATTTATCAATTTGTAATCAAAATTTTAAATAAATGTATATATTTACATTATGATCTTTCAAAATTTTATACCTATTAAACAACATTAAATTATTAAATAAAAAATAGGGTAAAACACTTTTTAAATAATATTTATGACTTTTCTATATTTATATATAATAGACTAAATTATTTATCAAAGTGAAAAGATAGGTGATATGTGTAATTAGAAATCAAATAATTTTTCCTTTTGTCTATGTTGAGATTTAGAGGGATAGCCATAAAATGGAGTTGGGAAGGATCCAATAGTGGAAGGTGTTACTCTACATATTTACATTACTAATATTTATTGCATTAGATGCATTCAAGGTATAAAAAATTATGGCTAAGCTAAACATGAGTCTTAAGTTTGAAAAGAGTACTAAGATTTTGGATGATATTATAGATGTACAAAGGTCACCATTTATAAATACTAGTCTTGAATATAAGGAAAATTAGATGTCAAATAAATACGAATCAAATGAGGCACCAAAGAAGTCAAATGAATAAAACCAAAGATTTATACTAAAGCTCTAAAAATCCCTATCAAACATCCTATCAACAAGAAGAAAGAAAATGACATTCCTTAGAAAACTATAATTATTAATGAAAACAATAGGGATAAAAATACATTCAGAAGATCATTTTCTCCAAGGTAGGCACATATGACTAGGTTCTAGAGTTCCTTTTATGCTTATTACCATTTTTGTAATCATTTTGGTCATAAAGTTAGAGATTATAGGGCATGCGAAAGAAATGATTTTGTATGGAACAATAACAAAAGTTATTATGGATCTTAAAATAAAAAACACAATCCATTTTCTCCTTTATTAGATTAAAATTTTATATTCTATAAGTGTAACAACTTTGGACATATAATACATTTCTTTATAAGTGGTTTTATGGAACCTCCTAGAAAAAATAAGGATGATAGCCTTGGAAAGCAAAAGGAAGAACATATAAAATTTTGGAAGAGGAAGCAGGGGAAATAAAAAGAGAAAATTATGCTTGTGCAAATTCACATTTCATGCACAAGAAGTATCACTAATCTCATAAGAAAATACACCAATTCAGGGGGAGCTAACCACTAGATTATTTTTCAACTCTATAGATTCTTTGGTGATATGCATTTAGAAGATAGAAAATGATCAAGTAATGCATTTATTTTTGAAATATATAATTCAAGTGATGGTAATATTATTAGAAATAAGTCAAAAAATTAGGAACATATTAGAAAACTAAATTTTGTATCTTGGAATTTGATGATTACAGTATAGTGATCATAGAGAATGAAGCATTATAAATTAGAGTTTCCATTATGAAATGAATCATGGATATTATAGAAGCTACAAAAAAATGAAACTATTTAGGGTGTAAAACAACTTACAATAGGCATGGGCCAATATCAAGTACATATTGTAGAAGGTATCTTAGATCTAGCAAGTGATCAAGATGGGAATGTGAATGAACAAATGGAGCATGATAAGTGAATATAAATGGAATTGTAAAATATGAGTTACCATTTGAGTAGCTAGAGATAATGTAAATTGATGTAGATGATGTCGAAGAGCTTAGATTTTATCAAATTCAAGGAGAGAAAATGAGAAGAAAAAGTCCTTATGCAAAAGGATAGGGAAGAGTAGAAAGATAATCATTCAATTGTGGTGATATTGAAGAATTTGACATGGATGTTTCCCATGATTTATTTAAGAACATACCTTTGTAATTGATGTTAAAGGGTGAGAATTAAAGAAAGGAGGATTAAAGGAGGAAAAATACAAGGAGGAGTTCATGTACTATTTTTATATAATGATTTCTATCAATGATAAAGGGGAAATGATGTAGATGAATTTTTGCATCCTCTACTAAACTAAATTATGACACTTACAACCACTATCTTATGTATTCAATCTTCATCAACTTCTCTTGTCTGTTAACTCTCTCAAGGTTTGATGTCACTCTCTCACATGATCTTTATATTCATACTCCTTGAATTATCTTAATCTACCTTTATAAACTCTATACAACTCATACCCACTCCTTCATTCTATCTCTCTCTTACAATATCTTCTATTTATCTACTCTTGATGGTTCACTCCCTCTCTTAGTATTTGATATACTAAACTATCCATTCCATTTTTCTACTTCTTGAACGCATTTTTTTGACCTATATATGATTAATAGATCATATCTCACTTGATCAACTCCAATCTAATCCTCACTTTGTCACTAAACCCTTCTCATACAACTTTGCCTATTTTCACACTCTCCTTATATCCCTTTTTTTGACAAAATCCTCTATTAAAAATAAGTACCCTCTAGTTTTGAGAATATAAATTAATATTTTGACACCCTTTATCATCTTAATTCTCCTCATGAATTTTCATTGTTCAACTCCTTGTCTAGATGCCTTTTCTAACACATATACATACCTAATTATGTCTCTTTAGCCCACTTCACCACTCAGTCACTTGTATCTCACATGTATAGTTCCATACCATCAAAAAACCTATATAATCTTCTTATTCATATTAAAATACTTCAAACTACTAATTTTCACCCATTTTCATTAGTTAAAACATCAGATATGCTACTTTGTAGTTCTTAACCTACCCTAATGTTTCTATAGTTTGTGTTAGGCTTGAGAGGGCTCAAAATGATTCTAATGGATTATTTTAGGGTTTAAAACATTAAAATGACCATATAAATGTCTACCCAATATTATTACATCTTTTCAAACCTTAAACTCTTCTTGACTACCTACTAATCATGTTCCATTCACTATTTCTACAGGGCTTTAGGATACAATCTATTTGAAATAAGTAAATATAGGGTTGTGTATATATATCACCTTACCTAAAAGTTTTGAAACATATACTCACCTATTATCACTATCCATACAATTAATGAGGCCTTCACACTAGGTTGCTACTTCTTTCTCATTCTCATCAAATAACTAGCTTCCACTCTCTTCTTGTGCCTCATCCAAAATCACCTCATCCATCTCAAGGTGCTATTAAACTTCTTTCTTATTCACTTGGTTGTTCTCTCATATTATACCTCATCATTTCTCTCTTAAGTTGGCATAACAACCTTTTATGATTTCTTTCCTCTCTCATGGATTTCATTTACCTTATCCTTATTTGTTGCCTTATTGTCTACCTAAATGTCTTCTTTCTCATGGCCCATCCAAAACATGGGTAATCACTTTATCCTAGTTGTTCCATGAAGGTTAGAAAATTATCCAACTACTGACTCACCTCTTGCATTCCTTTCTCTATTTCTACCTTCTTGGTGTCATCCTACATCATATTATCTTTGTGGTAGCTTACATCACTCATTACTTATTTTATCTTTCCTCTATCTTTCTTCATCTTCTCTAAGATGTGTCAATCTCTTGGTCTCATATATAACTATACTTATTTGACAAACCTCATCCACTTGCCACCTCATGACCTCTTATAGGGGTCTATCTCATTCACTATAAACTCACTTGGGTCTATCTTTTGTCTCTCATGTCCCTTCACTAGGAAAACTATTTCTTTCTATTCAAGCTCACTTTTGAGCTCACTTTATTAAGATTTACAACATATCTCTCTTCTCAACAATCCTTCACTAGATTTAGGGCTGCCTACCACACTTCACAATTTACACTTATACTTTCACACTATCTCATGAGTAAATCAAAATAAATCAAAATGAAAACTCAATAACACATGTATCTTATTTACTTGCTAGTTGTAATCCATTTCTTGTCCCAATGAGCTACTGATCTAATAAAAATTGATGTAGAGGAAATTTTTCATGCTCTACTAAACCAAGCTCTGACACATGCAACCACTATCTCATGCATTCAACCTTCTTTAGCTTCTCTTGTCTATAAACTCTCTCAAGGTTTGATGTTAATCTATCACATGATATTCATGTTTAGACTCCTTGAATTATCTTACTCTACCTATATAATCTCTATACAACTCATACCCACTCATTCATTATATCTCTCTCTTAAAATATTTTCTATTTGCCTACTCTTGATGGTTCACTCGCTCTCTTAGTCCTTGATACACTAAACTATACATTCCCATTTTATTATTCTTGAACACATGTTTGTGCCTTATATAGTCTTAATATATCATATCTCACTAGATCAACTTGAATCCAATTCTAACTTGGTCACTAAACCCTTCTTATACAACTTTGCCTATTTTCATACTCTCCTTGTGAGAGGATCCTTCTTGAACAAGTTAGCAGATAATTGCAAATACATGAAATAAACTATGAAAATTAGCAATATATTAACTAAAATAAGTAGATTTAAATTACAATCAATAAATTATAGAATTAATAGCCTCTTCAAGGGGGAAACCTCCTTTGATCAAGCTCAATACAATAAATTTGTGGATACCTTCATTGGCCTCAACACTTACTCTTATACTAAGTCTTATCTAAGCAACTAATAATTCCCATGAATGTGGGATTAAAAAATGCTTGTAGGATGACTTAAAAAGTATATGCATCCATAAAAATTATTATACTAACAAAGTAAAGAGAAGGGGTAGCACAGGTTTTGAACATCTCCTCCTTATTAGAAAAAACTTTATCTTCAAAGATTTAGATGTGGGAATTAGTGCTGAATCTAAAATAGTGGTTCCCATATGGCATCCTCTAGCTATAATCTATGCCACTAAATTAAAACCTATATAATGGAGTAGGAGAAAAGTTAGCATGTGCACTTATCTAGAATTTCCTCCATCTCAAGAAGGATGGATCCCTCATTATCAAGCTTTGGTAAAATAGTCTACTTTTTGATGTTTGTGACAAGAATTTTTTTTAGAAAAGAGACATGAAATACTAGGAAAATTTGGGAAGAAGGTGGGAGCTCCAACTTATAATCAAATGACCTAATATTTTGTAGAACCTTATAGGGTCCATAGGACTTGGGAGCCAACTTATGATGCCCTTTAAGTTTTAGGGAGGATTGTTTGTATGGCTATAGATGAAGAAAAAACATATCATGGACTTCAAAAGTGTGATTTGAATGGTGCTAATCAACATGTTGTTTCATTCAAATTTGTGCCATATGAATATTTTCCCATAGGGTGCTAAGGATCTGATCCCAAGTTCAAAGAATCACGTTGACTGCTTGAATTGATGAACTACTAGGGTGTATGAAAGGAACACTGGGGGTGCTTAACCATAGACTACTTCATATGGATTCATTTTAGTTGAGGTGTGGTAGGAGGTATTATAACAAAATTAAATAAGGGGAAGCCACTTTGCCCACTGATGTTGTTTTTCTAAGGTGAAGTAAGGTAAGTTTCTAAGAATTTTTTGATAATTTCAGTCTAGCCATCTATTTGTGGATGATACTCAAAACTCATTTTTAGTTTGGTGCAGGTACATCAAAATAGTTCTATCCAAAAATGGTTGGTGAAGGTTACATCATGAACTGAGACAATGAATGAAGGAATGCCATGAATAAGGAAAATCTGGTCTAAGAAAATTTGTGTGACTATGGAGGCTGTATAGGGGTGGCTAAGGGCACAAAAATGACTATATTTGGAGAGGCGATTGACCACAACCAAGATCACTATTTTCCCTCTAGATTTAGGGAGTCCCTTAATAAAATCCATAGAGATATCTATCCAAATCTTGGTAAGAATGGGAAAGGGTTCAAGTAACATTGAGATGAGTGTGGTTTCACCCTTGTTATTTTGGTAGGTATCACATTCAACCACCATCTATTAAATTACCTTTTTCATTCACTTCCAAAAGAAGTTTCATCATGCCCACTTATAATTTTTGATAAACCCTAAGTAACTTATAAATGGACAAGCATGGAGTTCATAGAATATAACTTTCTAAAGATCTATATTATGGAGAAGCACCAGATGACCTTTATATCATAAAGAAGCACTATCCCAAGAATAATGTAGTATGGTAGAGGGGTTAGTGGGTAACTATTGAATGATTTGAGATAATGAGGAGTCATTGACATAATCCTATTGTATAACATCCAACCAATTTGGAATAGGTATGGAAATAACTGAAAGGGAAGCTTGGTCCATAAATGTGTGAGACAAAGCATCAACCACAATATTTTCCTTACCCTTATTGTAAATGATCTCATAGTCATAACCCATGAGTTTTCTGACCAATTTATGTTGTGATGGGGTGAAGACCTATTGTTTCAAGAAATATTTCAAACTCTAGTGATTATTTTTAATGTAAAAATGATTCCCCAGTAGGTATGGCCACCAATTTTATACTACATACAAAATGACCATCATTTCCTTCTCATAAGTAAAGAGTGCTAAATTCTTCCCACAAAGGGATTTTATAGTGAATGCAAAAGGGCATCCTTCTTGGAGGAGAACAAAACCAAGTCCATTATTACAAGCATCACTCTCGATAGTGAAGATCTTGGTAAAATTTAGCATAGCTAGAATAGGTATAGTACACGTAGCTTGTTTTAATTCTTTAAATGCACATCAGTAGCTTGTGTCCATGTAAAATCATCCTTTTTCATCATAGATATTAGTAGAGTTGTAATATTCTCATAATCCTTGACAAATTTTCAATAGTATTCAGCCAGTCCTGAAAAACCATGAAGGCTCTTGAGTGTCTAAGGATGATGCCAATTTGTCATGGCAGCGATTTTTTCAAGATCCACTAGAACTCCTTGGGCTGAAACAATATCTATAATATACTCCACTTCATCCTAGCCAAAAGTGCATTTGGGCTATTTTATACAAAGATGATGGTTAGAGAGAAGTTGCAGTGTGAGATCTAGATGTTGGAGATGCTTAGACCATGTTTTACTATAGATGAAGATGTCATCAAAGAAGACTAGAATGAATTTTTATAGGTAGGGCCAAAATATTTTATTCATAAATGAATGAAATGTTGAAGGAGATTAGTGAAGCCAAATGGCATGACCAAAAACTAATAGTGACCGTCATGCATGTAAAAAGCTATATTAGGGATATTGTCCTTATGAAGTCAGATTTGGTGATATCTAGAGTAGAGATCTAGCTTAGAGAAAAAGTGAGCACCATGAAGCTCATCAAAAATAGGGATCAATAACTTATCCTTTATGGTGATGTGATTAAGTGCATGGAAGTCAATGTAAAGGTGTCATGACCCATATTTTTTCCACACAAGGAGAATTGGGGAAGAATATGGGTTGGTATTGGGGTGAATAATGCCTTGCTTTAGTAAGTCTTAAATAAGCATCTTAATCTCAATATTTTTTTGAAATGGGTAGTCGTAGGGTCTGATGTTGGGAGGAATGACTACAAGAAGGATATGAATATGGTGATCCTCTAGCTGTGAAGGTGGAAATCCCACTGGTTTGGCAAATACATGTGCATACCTATAAAAAATGATTTGTAAATTAGGAGTGAAGACTATTAAGGATTATATTTGAATGGAATGGAGATAAGAAATGATGACATGTGAATTCTTCTTAAGAAGAGTTTTTATGTGATGTGAACTAAAGATGTTGAGGGATCCTGGTTGTAATCCTTTTAATGTGTGCTTTTACCCATTATCTGAAAACTATATTCAAAGTTCAACAAAATCCCATAACATGGGTCCAAGTGTGCATAACCATTGAGATTCTAAAACAACATCACATCCACCTAAGGGAAAGGAAAACATGTTAGATCACAATTTATAATCTCCAATATAAATACACACATTTTGACACTTCCCTTTATAATTTAATGTGCCCCCATTGGCAATCATGACTTTAAATTTAGAGCAAAGATAGACACAACAATCATATTGTTTGGTGATCTAAGGGTCAATGAAGTTATGAGTGCTACTAGAATCAATGAGTATTGTGAGAGGTAACTTATTGAAGTAACTCCTAACTCAGATGGTTTATGGGGTGGTAACTCCTGCTAAGCCATGAAGAAATATCTTTGGTTGGTATTTATAAGAAGTAGTTTCCATAATTGATAGAGCTTCTTCTAGATTAGTTGTTGTATCTTGAACATCTTCCCCATCTTTAGTTTTGGGTGGAGAGACCACATAGAATAAGTAGAGATTTTTCTCAGCACATTGATGTCCCTGAGTGAATTTTTCATCACAATTATAGCATAGTCCTTTTTCTCTATGGGCTTGCATTTATAATTCAATCAAATGCTTGATAGGAGTGGTTATGGGGGCTGGCATTATTTGAGATCATTATGGAGTTGTATTTATGAATGAAGTAAAATTATATTTGAATTACTACTAAGTTATGATCTTGTCCTCTACCAATTTATCCAACCCTAAGGCTTCCATCATCCTATTGGGTTGGAACATTTTGACCTCATATCAAATTACATCCTTTAGTCCATTGATAAAGTAATTTCCAAAGAACTCATCATAAGATCCCTCTATGTGATCAACTAATTTTTAAAATTCTATTTGATATTATTTCATGGTTCTTATTTGGTGAAGTTTAGTGAGTGATCCTGTGAAGTCATCAAAAGTACTAGGGCCAAACTATTGCAAAATGAGGGTGAAAAAATTCATTTAACTTGGCTCATCATGAGCCTTGTTATACCAATGATACCATTGAATGGATTCAATTTCTAATTGAAAGGATGTAAGAGGAACCTTATTGGCATTAAAAGTATTATGTAGGATAAAATATTGTTCTTCTCAATAGATCCATCTAGTCAGATATACACCATGAAATTGAAGAAAATCAAGCTTTGGCCCTTAAAAGTTACTAGAAAAAGAAAATACAATGTCAAAAGAGGACTCTAGATGTCATCTATTGTTGAAGGTGGTATGTTGAAGACTAAGGCTAAGAATTTATTCATAAAGATCTTTGTTGTGTGTCTTGAGGGTGGAAATTTCATCCTCCATGTTTTTTGCTCCTTTTCAGGTTACTACCATGACTTGAATAAGAGATTTTTTTTTGTGATTTTTGATTTCTATCTATATGTAAGTCTTCTAAGATTGTTTTTAAAATCTATCGATGGTTTTTTGAAATTGATAGAATGAAGATTTCCCAGTTTTTAGTTTCTATCAATTATTTGGCTGTAAGTCCTCTAACAGTCTGTAGATACTTTGATGATTATTTTTTTGGATAGTCTGCTAGAAATATTTTGAAATTGATAGAAATGGGCCCAAATTATTAATGGATTCCTAAGGGTTTAAATATATCACTCTATCCACCAATGCAATCTAAGTGAGTACCACTCTTTAGAATTTTTTTGGACATGGATTTACCTCTCAGTGATAGCTCTTAGTTTTCCTCACAGATGGTAACTACTCAATCAGGAAGGGGCCATTTCCTATTTCACTGGTAGGTGCTCTCAATGGCCATCTACTTTGGGGTTCCTATGGTACTCCTCATAATGAGTTTTAGGGATTTCACCCAAACATTTCTCACAGTTATGTGTTCAGGTTTTTACCTTGATCTGAAACAAATTATTGTGATACAAAGAATTACTTTCTAAAAAATTACTTAAATAGATTATGTAGTAGAATAGAGTTAAGACTTTCTAAAGGGGAAAAAAATTTGGCCCTGAAAAAAATATAATACTAGATGAGAGGATCCTTTTTGAACAAGTTAGCAAATAACTACAAATACATGAAATAAACTATGAAAATTAGTAATATATTAACTCAAATAAGTAAAACTGAATTACAATGGATAAATTATAGAATCACTCACCTCTTTGAGGGGAAAACCTCCTTTGAGAAAGATCAATACAATAAATTTGTGGATGACTTCATTGGCCTCAACACTCAATTTTATACTAAGTTTAATCTAAATAACTACTACTTCCCATGAATGTGGGATAAAACAAAATGCTCATGGGATGACTTACAAACCATATGTGTCCATAGTAATTATTATACTAACAAAGTAAGGAGTATACCTTCTAACCCTTTTTTGAAAAATTCATCTAGTATAGACAAGTAACCTCTAGTTTTTAGAATCTAAATCC
Source organism: Torreya grandis (assembly GCA_037957365.1). Taxonomy (NCBI): domain Eukaryota; kingdom Viridiplantae; phylum Streptophyta; class Pinopsida; order Cupressales; family Taxaceae; genus Torreya; species Torreya grandis. The sequence goes on from JARHVA010000500.1 coordinate 4,298,966, forward strand.
ATATTCTAGCACCCTCTATCATCTTCTCCTCATTAAATTTCATTGTTAAACTCTTCCTCTAGATGCCTTTTCTAACACATATACAAACCTAATTAGGTATGTTTATCCCACTTCACCACTTAGTGACCTGTATCTCACACGTATAGTTATATACCATTTAAAAAAATACACAATATTATTATTCATATTAAAATCATTCAAACTACTAATTTTCACCCATTTCCACTAGTTAAAATGTTAGATATGCTACTTTGTAGTTTTTACCCTACGCTAGGGTTTCTATAGTTTGTGTTAGGTCCAAGAGGGATCAAAATGTCTCTAAAGGATTATTTTAGGGTTTCAAACATTAAAATGACCATATAAAGTTCTAACTAACATTATTACACCTTTGTAAACCTTAAAATCTTCTTGACTACCTACTAATCATGTTTCATTTACTATTTCTACAAGGCTCTACGATACAGTCTATCTAAAAGAAGTAAATACAAAGTTTTAGATATATATCACATTACCTAAAATTTTTGATACATCTCCTCATTGATTCTCATCATCCATATAGTCTTTCTATATTGTCTTTGTGAAGCCTCAATATTTAAACATTCACCAAGATACGTTGACTGTTCATTGTAAATAGAGTCTTTAACATTAATATTATGATCCTTTGTTCCTGTTACATTCAAACACAATCATATATGGATCGATTCTTCAAAAAAACATGTTTATAATCCTTAATATCATCTAGCTTACACTATACTTTCATTAGGTATATTCCGTCTTTATTAGGTTGTAGGTCTTCAGTATCCATAGACAAGAAATTTGAATACAATCTTATCTACATTCACCATTCAAATTTCATTATAAAGTACTTAATAAAAATATTTAAGATCTTAAATACATTTAATTTCATTCATAAAACAGCAAATATGTAGAGGAAAATACATATTTAAAACATCGTATCATTCATTTGATCCTTTCTATTTACATAACACTGTCATCATGGATAGAGTGCAAGTTTTTCCATTATCTTCACTCCATTGTCCTACCCCTCTATACCTCTACCTTATCAATAACTAAATACAAAACTTTTAATTACTATTGATATGATACTACTATCTATCTCAATCTAAAAACTTGTTGCATTCCATGTGAAACTACCTTTTGGACAACTAATTATCATGGTAGCTACCTTGACATCATGTTTACATTTAGAATTCTTGTTATTTGTCATTGTACTTATGATTTATACATGAAAACATATTCACAACACACCTAGAATATTTACATAACCCTATCATAACATTTAAATACATGACATTCTTTGATAACTACTCATAAGACACCTAACACTCTAAGTGAATTTCAAATTTTCAAATGCCAATTTTGGTAAGAAAAGCCAAAGGGATATCAAAACACACTTGCATGATTAAATTAATGACTCAAATGCATTATAAGGCATACTAAGAGACTAAAATAACGTATAAATGATCAAATTTATACAATTTGGTTGATGCTCCTACATTAGCGAGATTTTTAGAATATTATCATTGATGTCAAAGGCAATGCGAAGGGTAGAGCTTCAGACTATCTCAATAAATTTAGACTCACCTAGAGATTTGGTCTCACTCAATAGATTTGGACTCATCCAAAGCTTCAAACTTACTTAGTATATTTATTTTAGACTTTTCCATAGTTTTGAACTCACTCAGATACTTTAGACTCACTGAGAGATTTAGACTCACTTAGTAGCTTTAGACTCACCCAAAGATTTAGACTCACCCATTTAGTAGCTATGGACTCATCCAATAGCTCTAGACTCATCTAGTGTGAGGAAAAACTATTGAATAATGAAGAGTAGTGATTTAAGATTAACATTGAAATAGATTTAAATTCATTTATATTAAATGATAGATGACCACCTTTGTTAGCATCCAAGTTTTGGCAATAAGAATCGCCGCCCAAGTCTAATGAATGATAATAAAAATTATAGGTCTGACCACATTTGAAAAGGTCATATCCATTGGGAGAAATCATACCTTTTCAAAGAGGAATAAGGAAGACATAAACATATAGAGAAGCTAAAAATAAAGTATGGATGGATAGTTGAAGTTTGAGTTATGTGAAGAAGAGAAAGAATAAAGTGTGTGGAGAATAAAAAGATATATCATAAAAACACATGTAGATTTAAAGATAATAAATAATTCTTTCTATCATATACAAGGAAAAGAAGAGGAAAAAGAGATAGAAGAGGGATAAGAACAAAAATTGATTGTTCCATCATTTGTTGACAAAGAAAAAGTGAGAAGATGGAAATTGTTTAAGTGAGGTCAGTGTCTTAGAATATAAATATCAGTTTCTTTCAATAGGTCAGTAATTGGAAGTGAAGTTGGTGCTTCAATTCAAAGATATTGGTGCCTCTTTCTAATTTGGTGTTTAGTATTAGGGATTTGTGTCTCCAATAGGTTGGTGCATATAAAGTGCTTAGTAGTGGGGATTGGTGTCTCCAATAGGTCATTGTCTATAAATTACTTAGTAATGGGGATTGGTGTCTCCATTGGGTTGGTGCCTAAAAAAAAAGTTGTAAGAAGAATTTTATATGTGGCTAAATTTTAAACAGTATATCCAAGTAGTCCTTTCTATATGGTTTTCTCCTAAAAGGGATTCTACATAATTATGTGTTATGCATTTATTTGTTATTATGTGAATGATTTATTTATGAAAGTTAATTAGTGAAAAATTAAATTATTATTACATGCTAATTCACCTAGCCCCCTCTTAGTGTGGTGTGTGATCAACACTTAAGACAATATTTTGTGGGGTTATCTCAGTGTTGATTTTATGCACCCTTTTTCATTATTTCTGTGCTTTGATGGTTCATTAGTATGGTTTTTACTTATGGTATTGATCATTGTGAGACTTTGACTACACATAATTACCATACATGGAGACCTTAAATGAAAATAATCATAAATTAAAAATTATTATAGTCCTTTGAGAATTAAACTAACCCTAATTTACACATGAATTTGAAAAATTATAGCACCAATATAGGTTTGAAGAGTGTATGGGATTAATTGGGGGTTATGTGAGTGATAGTATTTTGTTTCATTTGGATGGGTGTGATTCTCCATTCAAAATATGGGCTAAGATAAAGGGTTTGTTTGGTAAAGTAGATAACTTGTGATCCATGTAGCGTAAAGTGGAGATTATTTCACTCAATATTTATGACTTTGCCTCTATTATAGACTATCTCACTAAGTTTAATCATTTATTAACACTATTTAATGGGAGTGGATGATAAAAAAAGGATGAAGAATGTATGTACCTAATGTTGTCTAATTTTATTAGTCCATTCCAAATATTTGCTTCTACCTTTTTCTCTAGTATGGATGTCCTAGGTGTCACATTCAAAATGCTAGATCTAGACTTGTTTTGTGAGTACCTTACTAGGTTGGAATCCAAATTATCTCACCTTGAGTCCTCCTCCTATTAAAAAACATTAGTTTTATTGCATCCAAAGAACAAGGGAAAAACTAAGGATAAGAATAAAAATACTCCTCCTCCATCTAAAAATTCACCTAATCCCAACATTAACACATCTAAACCCAAATCATCTTTTAAATCCAAGAATACGTCTAACCTATCTTTCTCCTATTATGTGGGGATTGGTCATGAAGAGTTTAGGTGTTTTTAGAGAATGCAAGCCTTAGAGGATGTTATTACATAAAACAAGATTTATATCTCCACTCCTTATCCATCTCATGAGCATGGGAAAGCACTTAATGTTGTTAAGAGATTATAGTTACCCATTTCAAATATTTGGGTTCTAGATTCTAGTGTTTCACACCATATAACTTCTTCCAAGGAGTATTTTGTATCTCTTGGTTTGTGTTCTAATTCAAACATTGAGGTTGGATATTATTCTTAATTTTTTTTAAGGGGAATGGTGACATACATTTAGGTGGTGGATGCATTAATTATTCATTTTATGTTCTAGACATCACACCAATCTATTTTTAATTTATCAGATTTGCCATTCTATTTGGGGTAAGATAGTGACTTTCACACCACTGAGTGATAAAGTTTGAGCTTTGTTAGAACCACATAATTATTTCATGGGATGTTTTTTATCATATTTCTTGACTCTATTATTTTGAGGGTTTTGATGATACTCCTCCTATAGGGACATGTTTAGTTTTTCATGAAGACTCTAAGAGTCAACTTTGTCATGAGATATTTTGATACCTAAAATCTAGATATTTGAAGGAGTTGAGCACTCATGATATCAAATAGGGTTTTCCTACAGTTTCATGTCTTTATGGAGCTTTCCCCAATTGTGCATTGTGGAAACAACACTAGGATATATTTCTTAAGGGTATGTCATGAGAGATTCTTCAACACTTGAGCTTGTGCACAGTGATTTGATAATATTTCTTACTCCCTCTTTCAATAGAGCTAAGTATGAACTTACCTTTATTGATAATTTATCAAGGAATACTTTGGTTTATTTACTCAAGTACAAGAGTGATGTATTTTTTCACTTTAAAGTCTTTAAGGCTTTGGTTGAGAAACAATCTTTGATTTACATCAAGAAACTTCATAAAGATAACGGGGGGAGTACTTCAGTCGAGAGTTCTCTAATTTTTAGCAGCCTATGGTATGATTCACCAACATTATATTACACATAATCCACAATAGAATGTCTTATCATAATGAACGAATCAAAATTTGAAAGAGATGGCTAATTGCATGATGCATTCATGAAATTTACCTTCTATCTATTGGGTAGAGGCAGTTAATTGTGCAAACTACATTTATAATTGTGCACCACATTGAAAACTTGGGTATATGACTCTATAGGAGGCTTGATATGGAACAAATTTTGATGTCTCATTTTTTTGAGTCTTTGGGAGCCTTTTTTGGGCATTTGTACCAAATAATAAAAGGAAAGCACTGAACAAGAAGAACAAACCTTTGATTTTTGTAGGGTATTGTGAGGACATGAGAGCTTATCATTTTTTAAATCCTATTACTCAAGATGTTAATTTTTGAACACACGTATAGTTTGATGATAATTTCACATCTCATGACTCTTCATCTTCTTCCATGCCTTCTTATTTTGATGATTTAGTTCCTCTAAAGGATTTATTCTTTGAGGAGCTAGTTTAAGAGATTTTTGAGGAGGTTATGGAAGATGATGATCCTATTCACACTGATGTTGAAACTATGCCTAAGTGGGCTCATACTATAAATTTTGAGGCAAAAAATTTCATACATGATCTTTCACCTATTTGACATAATCATACACATCTTATAAGCACTAGAATTTTGTGTTAGGCATTCTCTGAGGATCCATAGTCTTTTTCACAAGATCATGGGATATAGGAGTGGGATGATAAATGAATATTCTTCATTGATGAGGAATCACACTTGGGATTTGGTCACTCTTCCTAAGGGAATAAATTTAATTAGGTGTAAGTGGGTATATTGCACTAAGTGTGTAATTGATGGATCCATTGAAAAGTATAAGGCATTCTTATTACAAAGTGGTTCTTATAGGTTGAAGGTATCGACTACTCTAAGATTTTTACACCCATTTCTAAGACAAATTTAGTTTCCCTTGTACTTTATCTTGTTACATCATCAGGTTAGCCATTATATTAGATGGACATTAAGAGTGATTTCTTGCATGGAGACTTACATGAGGAAATCTATATGGAACAACATGTTGGATTTTTTCATGATTATTCTCTCATTTTTAATTTAGGAGGTCTCTTTACAGTCTTAAATAGGCCCCTCAGGCTTGGTATGAGAAGATGGATTCATTTATTCTCTCCAATAGCTTTTTTCACTACCACTCCAATCCCATAGTGTATATTTATCATATTTGAGAGTAAATTGTTATAATTGTCTTGTATGTTGATGATATACTTCTCATATTCATCTCCTCATCTCATATTTAGATTATACAACAAGCACTTTTAACATAGTTTGACATGATAAATCTTAGAATTTTGCATTTACTCTTTGGTTTATAGATTTCATAATTAGATACATGGATTTCTTTAACTCAATATAATTATACCCTTAATATTATTTAAAATTTTGGCATGGATGATTTCAAGCCAAGTCCTTCTCCTTTTCATTCTGGAGTGATTCTCACTACCTCTTGTAATACTCTACTTTGTGAGCCTACATTATATAGGTAGATGGTTGGGAGTCTTATGTTATTTATCCATACTCACCTTGACATTTCATTTGTAATTGGGATTATATCTAGGGTTTCACATGACACTCATGACAATAATTAGAAGGCTACTAAGAGGATTTTATGATATCTTTGAGGCACTACTCATTTTGGATTACACTACACCAGGGGTTCTATTTAGTTGGTTGGATACAATGATTTAGATTATGTAGGTTATCTTGATGATAGGAATTCCACTTATAGATACATATTTTATCTTAAATATTCACATATTACTTGGTTGTGTAAGAATCAACAAGATATTTTAATTTCATCTACAGAGGCTGAGTATAAAGTAGTGGTTATAGCAAGTCAACATAGTCTTTGTCTTTATCAGTTATTGATAGAGTTTGGCTTCACACATGATTCACCCACTATGATTTGGTATGATAACCAGAGTGAAATTCACATATCTTCCAGCCCATTTGAGTATTAGTATACCAAACACATTTAGTTACATATTCACTTCATTCATCAACACATTTGGGATGGATTTCCTAGTTTGGAGTACATTCTAACTTAATAATAGGTTATAGACATCCTCATGAAGCCTTTTACTTCAATTCATTTCCTTGAGTTGTGTGCCATGCTTGGGGTTTAAAAATTTGTCCTTGGGAGGTATTAATGAGGAAATATTCCTTCTTAATTTCATGGATACATATTGTACATGAGTACCTTATTAGGCCTAGTTGTTGAGGCTCATATTCTGGATATGTCACTATTTGATTTTCAGATATTATTATCCCTTAGCTTCACTTGAGGGGGGTGTTAGAGTATGTATTTCATGTATTTCTCATGTTTTTTAGTGTATTAGCTATATATTTTATCCTTTTGTGAGTTTGTCTTATGTGAGGTTTTATCCCACATTGTCTAGTTAGGCTAGTTCTATGTTTTGCCTTGCCTATTTATGCAAGAACTTTCCTTTGTACTAGCATATATTATTTATGAATACCACTTGATTTGATTTTATTTATAATCAGTTATCTTTAGATTCATTGTGTGATGTTTTTGGTGTTATCACTTCTGAATCTTAGGTTGGATTAGTTGTTTACCATTCCTAACAAGAAATATGTTATGAAATTTATATGGGCTAAAACCTTGAAATATGGATCGATGTATTAAAAGGGGAAAAAAATCAATGTCACTATTTTTGCATTGTACATGATCTACATGTTTCCAAATGTGTAATTTTTATTTTATCATTTTTTACCCTACTACTGAATGTGTACCATATTAATTTTCATTTATTATATTTTTTTGGGTAGATGTAGAAGCATATGCCAAGTATGTTGTGTGATAGCTTCATTTAATTGGTGGTTTAAATTCTATATTTTTATTCTCTCTTGAGTTTGACCTAATTTTACACAAATGTTATAAGAGTAATAAAATAAGTGTAAGGCTAGTTGGCTCAATAAATATTTAAGAAGTTCTAGTTACATATCCTGAATGCATGGAATTAGATCCAATGCATTTATTATGTGTGTGAGTGTAATCTAAACCCAAGTGATAGATATGGATTTAATATCTCTCCCTAGGAAATTAATTTTAACTATATAATCATTCACATAGTTATTATTTTGATACACTATGTAATTAAAAACATTTTAACTTCTATTGATAGTCCTTAACAGTATAAATTTATCTATTTCATGTGTTCCTAGATTTGAATCCCATTAATTATTGTAATTTAAATGCTTCTTGGAACCCCTCTATGTGTGTGTGTGTGTGTTTGTGTGTGTGTGTGTGTGTGTGTGTGTTTTGAGTTTTAATAGTGAACCTATTGGTATGCACGTTGAAAAATAAAAAGGCAAAGAACTAAAAATAATAGGTTTAAACATATAAAAGAGGAAAAGGGGGAAGAAGGGCCTACACAATATCAAGGGGAACAATCAACATGGCATTGATTATGAATAATCAATTGACTGTTTAATCCAACCTAAAATGATAAGAGGTAGGGTTAAAATAGGAATAAAATATATGCCTCCAAATACAATAAAAATAGATAAGAGAGAGAAAATATATTAAATAAAACAACATGGGATGACACAAAGAATAAATTAGGGGCATGAAACACATAAAAAAACACCATCGATACCCTATTAAAAACTAATGATATATATGCACAATAAAACATTAAATATCATATGTCTTATCCCAAAATTAGGTGTATACATAATGCCACACTTTTATGTGCATATGTTAATTCATTCTTACATCAAAGTATATAAATAATTAAAACACATACCTATCAGTAAGGAAGGATGAGAAATTTAGATGATTTGGTGAGACTCCACCCCCACTTTTATGTCCAAAAACTATGGTATACATGTAAGTAATGACCAATTCCAAAAAGAAGTCAATATCATCTTAAAAAAACTATGAATATATGAAATTAAAATGAGGATATAGAAAAATACACATGATGGTATGTGAACCATGCTATTATTTATGGTAACTATAATTTAAACTAAACTTACTTAGATGATATAAATTTAAGAGCAAGGTATAAAAACTCTAATTTTATTCTTAATCAAGGAAGTAAATATCTATCATTTATTATAACTTCTTTGTCATCTCTTTGTAATTATTTGTTGTTTATAGGTAATTCTTTCTCATTTTTAGTACTTATTTGTCTTTTTAAAATTTTAAAATTATGCATGCAAAACATCTTGATATATTCTCCCAATTTTGAAGTGAGGGATTGGAAACTTATTCATGCATGTATTATGTTATAATGTAATATATAAAAATCTATTACAATCGCTAGAAAATAATTATAAACATGTGTATGTAATCATCACAAAATATCATCATGTAACATTGAATAGTAATATATGACAAAGTATTACAAGAATATGAGAGTTTTGGTAAATAATATTCAACAATGTGAGTTATATAATGGAAAATTAATAAGTCCTTTTTAAACCATATATAATAGATATCATCATTTAAAATTGATAGGTATGTGAAATCTCATGTGAGTATGAGATAGTGATGGGAAATAAATATGTCCTAATGTAGCAATGTGATGGAGAAGGTAGTTTTCACTTACATAACCTCTATATACATAAGATATAATAAAAAAATCAAGGATATAGTCAAGGATATGATTCCCATAATGTAAAATAAAGGTAGGGACATATGATATTCCCCAATGTAAGTAGATACCTCAATATGAAAATATATCACAATAGATGTATCATATGTGAAAAACATCATGTGACTATATATATACAAGATTAAGTATTATCCTAATATATGAAATTTAATATCAATAAAAACATGGATGTGATAATACTCTACATTTATAACAGATGTATCAATAAATATCATGGAATATATTTTGGTACAATTTCCCCAAATATTATAATAGGTAATATAATCAATGAAGCACACAATATGTTGGGTATGATGCTCCCAATGTGTGTGTGTGTGTGTGTGTGTGTGTGTGTGTGTGTGTGTGTGTGTGTGTGGATATAATTAACCCCATGTATTTATGTAAATAATATATTATAAGGAAAATATGGGCATGATTATCCCGTAAAAAATAAGAAAGATATGTATCATGGTGAGTGTAGTGATAGTAAGATGTCTTCATCGTCATAAGATATATCAAGTGAATAACTCATGAGGAATGTACATCTAAGATTCCACTGATTGAAAAAATAAATTCATGTATAAAATACATAAATTCATGATGTTCATTGGATTATTCAAAGATTTATACTATAAAGTAGTTAGGTCATAGGCTCCTTATCAAGTTTATCTATAACACCAAATAGACCTAGCCAATTTGGATTGAATTTAACTTTATTTTATTTATATTTGTTATTATTATTATTATTATTATTATTATTATTATTATTATTATTATTATTATTATTATTATTATTATTTTATTTTTGTACTAATTCACTAATATGGATTTCCATTGGTTTTTTTTGGTAAGCTTTCTTTATGTGATTATAATAAACTATCAACTATGTAATTATCAGAGTTGTTGCCAAAATCTGGATAATACGAGTGTAATGGAGACGTGATCACACAAGTTGAAGCAAGTGCACACCACATAGATGCTAAATTTTTTTGAAAATAACACAAGAAGATAAATTACACAAGACAAAATGGAGAAAACCAAAATCTGATTAACATGAGATGGCCAAAGTGAGGACTACAATTAGGAGAGTATGTAAGTAACTCCTCCACAAATGGTGGACAAGGCACCCCAAGAATAGACTATAACTCCTCCATGAAAGGTTGTGACAAGGTGCTAAGAATAGAGAAGTAACTCCCATCAAGGGAGTTACTTATGACATTCTTATGACACCTATGACACATCTATGACACACACCTCCACATAAGCTAGCATATCCCACAAATGTAGGAAAACTCCATGTATGCACAAGAAATACAATTTCCCTAATTAATAAATAAGGAAAATTAAAAAACTACACTAATACCCCCCCATAAGCACAACTTAGGTGGAAAATGTGGAAATATAAGATGGGTCTCGATAACTAGGCCTGATGAGGTACCCATGTAAAAATGCAATCTCCCATAAGATAGAGAAAAGGAGAAAACCTGTAGGAAAAAACTCCCCCTCAAAAGTGAGACATAAAAGAAAATAAGATGGTAGAAGGCCCCCCTTGAAGATGATGCTGCTATAGATGTGGATCGCACCCCAAGAAGATCACGTAGATGAATGAACTTGCTCTCAGTGAAAGGTTTGGTGAAGATGTCTGCAACCTGCTCCAAAGATTGGCAAAATATAGTGTCAATGACTTGACTATGAATAAGCTCCTAAATAAAATGCATGTGAATATCTATGTACTTGGTCCGCTAGTGCTGAAGTAGATTCCTACAAATCTGAATGGTACTCTAGTTGTCACAATAAATGATGGTGGGCTACCTGATAGAAATGCCAAACTCAGAAAGAATCCCCTAAAGCTAAATAGCCTCAGTAGCTACATTAATAGCTCCCATGTACTCTACCTCTATGAATGATATATCAATAGTATTTTGCTTCTTGATAGACCAATTGATAAGACTAAAACCTAAAGAGAAATTGTAACTAGAAGTGGACTTACGAGTTTGTGAATCGCCAGCCCAGTCTAAATCTGTATATCCAGCCAAGTCAACCTCTATGCCAAATTTGTAATGAATCATGTATCTATGTGAACCTTGTATATAATTCAAGATCCTCTTAGCTGCTTTCCAATGCAGCTCATGAGGTTCCTACATGAATTTGGAGAAAAGTCCCACTGTATATGATATGTCGAGCCTAGTGTGAGTCAAGTAGATGAGACTACCAACAAGTTATCGATACCAAGTGGCATCAACCAATGGTGAAGAAAAATCAGCCTCAAGCTTGAATATTAAAAGAAAGGGAGTCAGAGATGGCTTGCAATCAGTCATGTGAAACTGAGCCAATAAGTCAAGAGCATACTTAGGCTGTGTAAGAGAAATCCCTAAATCTGACTATGAGATCTCAATGCCAAGGAAGTAGTGCAACAAACCCAAGTTTGTCATGTCAAATCTACCTTAACGAGATGCCTTCACCACTGTAATAGCTGATGGAGAACTCTCGATGATCAAAAGGTCATCAACATATAGAACTAAAATCAAGAGCGAATCATCCTACCGCAAGAAATAGACATTAGGATCAGAATAGCACCTAGTGAAACCCACTATGAGAAGGAAGGAATCCATCTTGGCATACCAAGCCTAAGGGGCCTATTTGAGGCCATAGATAGATTTCCTAGGTCTTCATACTAAGAAAGAATCCTGAACAAATCCTAACGGCTGCTCCATGTAGATCTCCTCCTCTAGGTCTCCATGAAGAAAGGCACTCTTCACATCCATCTGATGCACATCCCAACCATGTGATGTGGAAATAACCAAGGTGATTCAGATAGAAGTCATCTTTGCAATAGGTGCAAAGGTCTCTGAGTAGTCAATGCTTGCCACCTATGAGAAACCCTTGGTAACTAATCACACCTTGTACTTATCAACCGACCCATCTGCTGCAAACTTGGTCTGATATATCCACCTACATTGAACCATCCTTATTCCCTTAGGAAGTGAAGTCAAATCCCAAGTGTGATTTTTGATTAAGGAAGAATATTCTTCCTCCATAGCATTATCCCACTTAGGTACCCCTGATGCCTCTCAAAAAGTCTATGGATCTAAAACTGTAGAAAAGAAGGCATGTGGATCTCTCTGAAAATCCCCCCTAGTACGTCTGTCATCTATAGGATCTCCTACCCAAGTGCCAACACTCTCAAGTGTTTGTCTAGCCCAAAGTGGCCAGGAAGTGGGTGACTTAGATGCTAACTCCTCATCCTCTAACTGACTAGAGGTGGATGAATCTGCATCACTGTCCTCAATTTTTGAACTTAAAGATGTCTCTGGCTCAAGTACTTGTTGTGGCTGATCTGAATCTGATGAGGAATCATCATGAAGTAGTAGATCCGATGAGGGAGAAGAAGTGTCAAGTGTTGAGTCTCTATGACTCTCCTAAAAATGGACACTTCTCTCGATGAACAACTCATGAGTGACTAGATCTATAAGGCGATATCCCTTAATACCATTTGGATATCCTACAAAGATGTAAGGCTTGGACTGACATTCCATAGCTTTGAATTTATTCTTTAGAATGTGGGCCATGGTTGGGGATCTAAAAACTCTAAGGTGTTCAACATCAGGTTTCTTTTTATGCCAAGCTTCAAAGGGTGTTATCCCTTTCAAAGCTTTGTGAGGAACCCTATTTTGAATGTAGCAAGCATAATTGATGGCTTTAGCCCAGTACTGTGGTGCTAAGGATTTAGAGTGAATCATATATCTACCCATCTCTTTTAAGAACCTATTTTTGCATTCTACAACCCCATTTTATGAAGGAATGTAAGTGACTATGCGCTACAAGTCAATCCCCTCTATGGTGCAAAACTGCTCAAACCTGATGCTAACATACTCCCCTCCATTATCAGTTTGAAGAACCTTGATGGATTTCTCACTTTGTTTCTCAACAAGAGTGTTAAAGTCTAGAAAATTTTCAAACACTTTAGACTTTTGTTTGAGAAAATATATCCAAGTGTACCTAGAGAAATCATCAATGAAAGTGAGGATGTACTTGGCCCTTATGAAAGATGGTTTGGGAAAGGGTCCCAATACATCACTGTGGACTAACTCCAAAGGTTGTGAAGCCCTCCAAGCTTTGCCTTTGTCAAATTTTGCTTTGGGATACTTCTTAAGGGAACACCCCTCACAAAGTCCTTTTGAGAAATAGACACAAGGCAAGCCAGTGACCATGTCATGTTTGCAAAGTTGCTCAAGGTAGTGGTAGTTAAGGTGGCCAAACCACTCATGCCACAATTTTCTAACTCCATCTGAATGAGTCAGCAATGCTATTGGAGAATAATTTGATGCAAAATGTGAGAAGGTGTATAACCTTGCTTGGTGATCTACCCTACCCACTGCAACTGTAGTATCACTATGCAACTCCTTGATAGCCACTAAATTTGGTGAAAACTCAACTCTCATGCCTTGACCAATGTGAGTGATTTGGTACACTGATAGGAGATTGGTTGAAAGAGAAGGAAAACTTAGAACATTATTGAATGTTCCTCCTTCCATTTCAATTGACCCTCTCCCTGCAAAAAAAATTTATGTGTCATCACCCAAACTAATTGAAGTAATGCTACAAGGCTCTAAAGATGAAAACTCAACTAGTGAAGAACGCATGTGGTGAGAAGCACTTGAGTCAATGACCCATGAAGATGTAGAAGCTATTTTAGCTACAAGGGCCTTGCCCTTTTCTTTCTCCTTACCCTTGCCTTTTGCCTTGGTAGAATCTTGGGTAGATGAATTCTGCTTGATGGACTCAGGAACACCTATGTTGTTCTTCTCTAGAAGATGAGTTAGGTGATCTATTTGCTTCTTCATGCATTTGTGTTCATCATGCCCTATATTTTTAAAATAATCACACTTAACCTTCTCTTTCTTAGGTTTAGCATTGGAGGATGAAGACTCAGTGTTGTTTTTGGTAGGATTGGTGTTTTCTTTCTTCTTCTCCTGGTCCTTGTTCTTTTTTTTTTGCTCCTTAATTGAAGTCTTATCCTTACCATTTCCAGCTATCAAAGCTTGGGGCTGAGTAGACTTCATTGTGCCCATTTGAATTATCTTATCTTGCTCCCTAGTCAAGTCGGCAATGAATGAATCCAAAGAAGGCATTTTCCATGTAGTGCTAAGGGCACTTTTTGTGGCATGGAAAGTGGAGACAAGGACTGAATAGCTTGGACCTAACTTTGTGAGAATATAAAGTATGAGTTGATCATCTTTCTTCTCTATCTCTCATTCTTTAAATTTAAATCTAAGGGCCTTAAACTTAGTGAAGAAGTCCTATAGGGTGTCAAAGTTGCTAGCACTTAGACTTATGAGTTCGTTTTTGAGCTCATGACCTCTCATCTCATCAAGCTTCCCAAATAATTTTTCTAAGGTGTCCCATATATCATTGGGAGTCTGGGAGGATTCTAAATGGAAGAGAAGTTTTGGAGACATAGAAAAGCTCAGTAATCCATAAGCTTCATCACTACGGTTGTACCACTTGACCTTTTCAACATCAGTGTTGGGTTTTACTTCAGTACCCATGGTGATCATATACGACCCTTTTATTTTAAGAATGATTGACATTTTAACCTTACATTCATGATATTTGAAGGGTGTTAGGGGTTTAAGTTGATAAGAATCCATTTTTAGCTGAATTTAGGTGAAGTTGTGTTGATTGCAAGTTGTGAAATTATGCAGAAAGGAGAATGAAAGTAAAGATTTGCAAGTTGTGAAAAGAAATCATACCCCTCCAAAATATTGATCCCCCCTAAATATACAAGTGCATGCTCAAAATATTTCAGACTTAGCTTAGAATGCATCTTAGAGCGATTAGTGCAAGACTAAAGCAAACAGGACGTCAGACTCAGTCGAAAATGCATCCTGGGAGACCCAAATTTTTGGCACTTTATAAACTAGTGCATTTTTGAAAAATAATAAGCCTAAACTATGGATAATTTAATTACAATCACTTTTTCAAAAAATGGCACCCAAATCTGAGCTACCGTTTGCAAGATATTAAAGGTTCAATTTTCCCATAAACTAGTGTTTTTGCAAAAAAAGCACTAAAACATTAAAAAAATGCCTGTTATGAGAGAGAAAGTGGCCTTAAAACCAATCATTATATTCAACACAAAATGAGGAATCCAAAGGAGGTTCATGTTAGGTGGAATTAGCCTCCCACCAACCCGGGCCTCACCCTTCGTCTTCGACAAGCGAAAATACAAGTTTAAAATGAAACCCCAAAAATTACAAAACTGTCTATAAAACTGAATGTTTAGTCAAATTAACTGATTTTTGTTTTATCAAGTCAATTTTTAACTAAAAAAATGAAGCATAGATAGAAATTAAGGATGCCACGTGTCCAAGGGGTGCTACATGGGACGCAAAGTAAGGAAGGGGCACCCAAAAGGGCACAGTTAGAATTTATCTTGCAGAAAAGACAAAAAATAGACCTGCTAGAAATGCCTTACAGCCTGGTGCCTTGCTAGAGAAAGGACTAAAGACTAGAAGCTAAGTGTAGAAATAAATATGCTTGCAAACAAAAATGAACCTATAGACTTGCATGTTGTACGGCCTGGTCAGGAGTTGAATCTTGGCGTGGCAGAATAGAAGTACTTCTGCTAAAGTTGGCACAGACCAGAAGGCATTGAGTGCTGAAGGTGCCTAGCTGCTACTTGGCGTGCAAAGTTGACTACTGACCAGAAGGTATGCTCTACCAGATGAGTGTTGCTCCTCCCTCTACTACTCCACACAACAATGGCACCTAAGAACAAAACCAGCACTTGAAGTGAAGATAGCTAAGACACCCAAAGGCCAAGGATCCCAAGGAAACTAACCAAAAATGATATATATTTTTTTATTTTAGATCAAATCTAGAAAATAAAATAAACAAAGAGAACTCCACTCCTCTTGATTTCAAAATGAGCTAAAAGCATAACCAAACACACGATTACTGTTCTTGCTCTGATACCATATCAGAGTTGTTGCCAGAATATGGATAATGCGAGTGTAATGGAGATGTGATCACACAAGTTGAATCAAGTGCACACCACATAGATGATAAATAAATTTGAAAATAATACAAGAAGATAAATTTCACAAGACAAAATGGAGAAAACCAAAATCTAACTAACATGAGATGGCTAAAGTGAGGACTACAAATAGGAGAGTACGTAACTCCTTCACAAAAGGTGGACAAGGCACCCCAAGAATAGACTGTAACTCCTCCATGAAAGGTGGTGACAAGGTGCTAAGAATAGAGAAGTAACTCCCATCAAGGGAGTTACTTATGACATTCTTATGACACATCTATGACACACACCTCCACATAAGCTAGCCTATCCCACAAATGTAGGAAAAATCCATGTATGCACAAGAAATACAATTTCCCTAATTGATAAATAGGGAAAAATAAAAACCTACACTAATAGTAATAACATGTAGGCACATTTTATCTAGAATTTCCAATTAATGTAATTATTATTTTTTTGTATTGATTGTCATAAATAAGTAATAATTTTAGAGAATGAATATCCAACTCAAGAGTGATAATTTACTCCACACCATAAAAAAGAGAATAATGAGTTTCCCCTATAGATATATTGACACTTATATGATAAGCATGTAAATCATTAATAATATGATTATTCTAATATTTACCATGTTTAGCAATAATTTTAAATAAGATGTTCATTTATTTTATGTTGTTAGGTTGTTACTTGATGATTACACTAGGGTTAATAAGGATTAGAAAAGTTATGTCCATTATTAATTTATTATAAAAATTATTTACCATATTAGTTTATAAATATAAACCATTATTAGTAAAAATTGAAGATGGAAGGTTAAATTGTGATATGATATGTAGAAAATTATAAATATATAGAAGTCACCACATGTGATATAATCTAAAATAATTTCCTCAACACATTTAGTAAAATACTTAGTATATATAATGGTAAAATTGTGATCTTATAATGATGACATTTTTTTTTAAAAAATAAGTCAAAACCACAAAAAGGATATGGACAAGGAGAAAAAATAGGTTGTAGTTCTTGAGATGGTGCATGTGTTATATTATAATTTTATTGACATTGTTCACACAAATTCAACATTAATAAAAACTATGTTTCATGTAAGGATAATAATAGTTCATTCAAAATAATTTATATGAATTTTATTTATACTAAAATGACCACCACATTCTCTATCATAATCTCTTATAAGGAAATTTTAGCTTCTTCATGCCAGAGGAATATAAGTAATTGAATGTCAAAGGCTATATTAAACAGAGTATAATCAATGATAACATACCAAATGGAATACATTATATATTTTTTAATTTTTTTAGGAATAGTCTTATGAAATTAAAATTTATATATATCGGTACACCACTCTAAGTTGTTGGTGTTAGTGTCAATACGAATATATCTAACTTATATAAATATGGTATTAAAAAAATTAGTATTTGTCATATATTAATAGTAAGTATAGTATTATATCCTCTAATATCAATATAAATAAGGAAAGAAACACCAACCATAACAAAGGCATATCGATTATTTCCTCTAGGAATGTTTTTGAACTCAAATTCATTAAAGTAGGAACTAAATTATGTACAAGATCTCGATATGGAATTAGTATCACTATTATATCCACACTTATAATTATTGGAAATATGCATAATATAATGTATATAAACATAACACAATATATATTGGTGGGACAAAATGCCTAAATATTTAATACATTAAGAGATAAAATACTACCCATTAAGGTAGGGCAACACCATTTAATACTCCTTTAGGAAATAATAACTCCATAACGTAACTTTAAGGGGAAAAATCCAAATAGAAGAATCAACACTTTATTTATTAATTTATAATGGAATTCACATCATTTATATAGATCCTAATATAAATAATAATGGATGGGTAACCTCCTAATCTAATGTAGGTTGACCATTACCCAATGCACTAATTGCATAAGTTAATAATTTATCCTAATATATTGAACCCATATAACTAAGGTGGATGTGTGACACATGTTGGCATATACATAAAACCATATACATTATTATTTCATAACCCTATATACATAGTATTCCTTCCCTTCTTGACATGTTTCATCCTAAAAAATAAGAAGAAACCAAATGATGAGTATGTTTTAAATCATTGCACACTTGCATCCAATATTAATAATCTAACCACCTACATGTTATCTTGGTAGGTGATAAATCTCCAACATTTAAAAAAAATCCATTGTGATACTTTTATTCCATTCATGATCATAATTGTACTACCTTTGTGTTCATGCATTATGATTCCTCCTTTGATTCCATGTACCATATTTTGACATGTTATTATAATTCCATGCATGACCATAGTATTTATTATTCCATACATATTCATAGATATTTCCCACTAATTCCATGTTACATATTCCAATACATTACTCTAATTCCATATCTAACCATAGTATTTATTCTTTGGCTTCCATGCATAGCCATAGTTATTGCTCCACTAATTCCTTGTGTAACCACAATGATTGGTAATATAATTTAATGTATATCTAAAGTTATTATTTTTATTTCACTCCTCACATTTTACCATTATTATTTCCTACCATGATGATATGGGTGTTTATATAACTCAACTTTTTATGATAGTTTGACCTTATCAAGTTTTTCTTCTACTCTTCCATCTTTTCTTTTAGTGGTTCCTTTATCTCTTGAGTAAATGAAGTGTTATTTTTTAATTGTATTTTTTATACATATATGTATTCATATCAATATTCCTCATTCTCTTCTTCACCCACTTAAATCTCATCCTCATGCTCTACCTTACCTATTCTTTATGCCTTCCCAACTATGATATCTTGTAAAGTAAACTTGTATTTATTATACCAAAACATCATGAAATGATTTTTCACATTAATATTTATCATTCCAATTATATATAACCAAAGATATATAAGAATAATATCCACACCATCCATATCCAAAGCATAAAAATCTAAATGAAAGCATATTTATCCATAGTGAGCTTCAAATATTCAAAAACTTGAATATTCTTACCATCTATTTGAAACTACTTAATATTATTTGCTTGAACATGTAGATTTTTACAAACATAGATATTAATAAATTTATACTTTATACTAGGGTTTATATACATAATGACCTTATTCTATTAAATGCATCCAAGAAACTAGAAAATTGACTCTGATTTTTTCTTAGGCAATTTTTTTGAACCCTTATCATCCAATCCTTGTTATTACTTTTAGGGATCCTATAACTCTCATTTTACACCATATTTAGTCTTATCATCATCATTATACTTTATTTATTCTTCTTATTCATCACTTTCATGGTCTTTCTCGTTGTCATAATTTTCATTAGTTTTTTCATCTTCATTCTTTGTAGTACCTTATTCATTTTCATCACCATTATTTTCATCCTCTTCTTATTAATTTTCATCATCTTAAGATTATTTGTTCTATTGATCTAGGAAAACATATTCCATTTCTTCCCATGAAAAGTTTAATCATTTTACTCCCAGCTCATCCCACTATAACATTAAATGACCATACAAAAAAGTGACTAACATTGTTGCCACCACATTGTTTGAACATTATAATCCTTAAAAAGGAGACACCATTCTATAGAATAAATATCATCATAACCTAAAAATAATTGTAACTTCATGATCCACAAAAAAATAGGATTAATGAAAAATCCTAAAATATTAATAACTCAATAGAAATTGATCCAAATAATCCAAAAAATTTACTGTATCTTCAATATATGATATTTAAACTTTAGTGATTTTTTTTGAAAAAATTATAAAATTATCACCCTAAAGACTGAATCTATGAAAAATTATAGAATCATGATAACTCACACAAAGATTTTCAAACAATTCCAAAAAAACATATTATATCTTTATTACATGTTGATATTGAATCAATAAAAATACATAATGAAATTCTTAAAATTTTGGTAGATATGATGAATTTATTAAAAACTCTAAAATAACAATAAATATCTAAAAATTGATCATCAAACCTCAAAATTTTTACTTTGAATTCATTGAAATATTATACAACACCAAAAGCAATTGTAGAAAAATTCACAATAGATTGAAATATAAGTAATTTTCTAAACTTAGGGTTTCGCCCACAATATTTCTCCAATTTGATGCTCTGATACCACTTTTTATGATCTAAACATATAATAATGAGAAATATTCATAATATAATGTAGATCAACACAACACAATATATATTGGTGGGCTAAGATGACCACATATTTAATATATACAAAAATAGAATAATACCCTTAAGGTAGGGAAACACCATATAATACTCCTTTAAGAAGGAATAAATCCACAATGCCACTTTGAGGGGACAAACTACAATATACATATAATAATAAAAGACTCAACATTTTATTTATTCATTTATAATGCTATTCACCTCCTTTATATAGACCTCTATATAACTAAAAATGTATGGGTAACCTCTTAATCCCAATGTAGGCCGACCATATCCCAATGAACTAATTCAAAACTTACTCTTTTATCTTAATATATTGGACTATATAGCTAACTAAGGGATATGTGTTCCACATTTAGACATCTCTATAAACCTATATACATTAATATACCATATCCCTAGGTACATATTAGTCACTTCCTCATTTTGATAATTAAAAATGACTTCATTGTTGATAAGTCAAGAATCCCTATACAATTTTATGGATTTTATCTTTAAAATGTGAGTGATGTGTAAAAATAGAATCAAAGCCTCATATTATACTAAATTATTGGTACATGAAAAACTAAATTTGTATGTGAATGACATAGTATGATCCTAGGGTGTCATTAATAAAATATTGGTCCCAAATAATGAATCACACTTTTACCCATAAAAATACATGGTCCATGTTATTTTCATATTATTACACATAATAAACTCATATAAAATACATCACTCATAAGAGTGTGGTATAATAAGAGAGCTCTAATGAGATGATCACTAATAACTTAATTTTTTTTGACTTTTGTGTATAAATTTTAGATAAACATTGATAAGTAGCTTGAAAAATTTAGCTATGTGTTTAGTTAAGTAAGGCTTAGGTATGATATATATAAAATTATCAATATTGGTAATAATGAGAAAATATAAGGTGATTATGAGGGTTAAAATTCTCACCCCAAACATTTATACATTATATTTATTTGCCTTGGTTTTTAGCTTGTTTGTGGGAGTCATGGATTTGGTTTATATGTAGGTTTTCTAGCATCTCTTTCTCTTTGTAGTGTTACCCTTATTTTCACTTTCCTCTAAATCTACTTTTATAACCTTATACTTATATGCCTTGCTTGATCAAGAAATTTATGGTTTTGGATTTTTAAAATATGTTACAACTTGACATGGAACTAAAAAATATAAATTTGTTTGGAGTGTCATGTTTTTATTTTTTGGTTTGTTTCACACCTTTTTCATCTCAATATCTTCATTATTTATCTATGTTAGGTATCTCCCAATGATTAATATTATTTTTTATTATAAGAATAGAGTGTGGAGGGAAGGGAATGACAATGGCCATTTTATTTCATTTGGCATGTTTCCATAATCACTCTCCATGTTTTTGAGAGATTTTAGATAAATTATTTTCTTATTTTTAATTATTGAAGGTGTTGCTTGAGATTGATTATATCTAGAAATGTAGATTTAATGTTATATATATAGACTCATATAATATTTTTTGGTGTGGTTATGACTCAATTTTATATGGATGTGATAATGGAATGGCTTATGTTTTTCTTATACTCATTTTATTTTGATTTGGGTGATTATGGATCTGAGCCAACATAAAGGTTTATTTATTAATTTTTTCTTCTTAGTGTTGATGGATATAATATATGGTTATTTTTTAAAAAAAATACCAAAATTTATTTTGATTTGTATACCTCAATATTTGTTTCTCTCTTTCTCATTTTTATTAGTAATTATTGCTATATACTTAGGTGCCTATGAGGGTTTGGGATGTTTTTTAGATTTTACCTTTGTCAAAAAAATTAAAGATGTTGATTTGATGGGGGAAGATACTACGGATTCAATAGTGATTTTATTCTAAGTAATTTAATGTTTTTAAAAGAGAAATTATAGTACATATAGTTATAAAAAATATGTATGGGTGTTGTTGAAAATTACTTTTAGTTTAGCTTTAAAAAATCTTGGTTAGAAGATGAAGGATGGAGCAGATTTAGACCTATTTAAATTCTAATTGATTCATTTGTTTTATAATGAGATCTCAAACCCTTTATTTTTTATCATGCAATTAATGATTTTTATTTGTTTCCTTTTTTTCTTAAGATTCTAGATCTACTAGATTTGATCTAGTACTGAAAGATCATCTTATGCCTAAATTTGCCTTTAGATTATTTAACATAGTAATTAGACCTAAATGTATTATTTATTCCCATATTTATTCATATTTAATTTGATGCTTGAGTGACCCTAATTTTTATTTTAGTTTCTTAAAAATTATGTTGCTCTTTATCTTTTCCTATCTTTCCCTTGTTTTGCTTAATAGGGGTTGGGATCTGATATGCATGATATTTTCATGTCAAAACCATCTTTGGATATTTTAATTTCTAATTAATGAAAATATTTTTATCTACATTTATTTACATAAATAAATGCATTTAAGGATGATTTTAGAGAAGGAATCTCTAGATCAAGAGGTATAATTTCCTATGTGTCATAAAAAAGAGAATCGAGGGTTTCCCTTATAGATATCTTAACACTTTTATGATAAACCCATAAAGATAATATGATTATTTTAATATTAACCATTTATATAAATAATTTTAATTAATATGAGGTGTAATATGTAATGGTTTTCTCACTCCCACCCTATGTAAATTGAAATTGCTCATTCCTGCCCATCTTCTCTAGATCTAACGACACCATGCTAAAGTTTTATAAAACTTAATTGATGATCTATTCTCCTTATTCCTACATATATAACCTAAATGATGTGTAGGGGAGGGATGGTGATAATATCCTAGTATTAATGATGAAAAGACCTCATCCACATAGAATGTAGGTTCACTTACTCACTCAAGCTCAAATTCTATTGGCTTTCCACATGGATATACCCATCAAGAACCCAACTAGGAGAAGTATCCTTTCATGGGTAAACATTCCACCCATAAAAAATAGGGTATATACCCATATATTACACAAAAACTAGGATTTATATGAATTTATTGGCAAGGGGGAAGGTTTCTAGAAGGGTGTAGGCTCCTAGATCTACACCTAAAGTAGCCATCAAACCTATACATGGACCTAAATATCCTAAAAACCATAACATAGATGGAATAAGATAGAAATATGGTGTAAAGGGGGACCAAGGGGTGGTAGAATTAGTTTAATATATGGTTCTCCTAATGATAGATTCAATACAGTATGCTCTAAAAAAATTAGAGATGGAAGCACTAATCTAATGAGTCTCCTTTATTGATATTACTGCCAAAAATAGATATGTTGGGAAGCCATTTGTCCCAGCTAAGACTTCCATTATAATATAATTTAAAGGATAAACCTTAATTAAAATCCTATAAATAGAATAAAAAATATCAAATGTAGCTATGATATGTCAATTTTCTAATCTTTGGCCTTCACTCGTAAATCTGCACTACTAGATTATGGTGAGGTGGAAGTTGTTAATGGAAGGTAACCTACACATATTACCCTATTCCAAAAGATTTTTCCTCATTGTTTTTGATCTAGTAGAGGATATAAATCTATATTTCAAGATTCCATGTGGTCTAGGGATTAGAACATTGTATTTTACAAGCCAAGTTTTTTCATCTTCGACTCACTCAAGGAGTCATTTAATGTCTAACTAGTTTAGGTAAGGCTTCCTCATTTAACTCTATAATTTTGGATATAATATTGATTCAAATCCATGGGAAAATCATTATATGATTATGTTTTAGTGTATTTAATTACTAAAGGATACCACCATCCTAATTTTTATTGTATGTTGGTTAATTTGAAGGTTTCAATAGAGCTTCCTGAGAGTAGAACTAAGGGTTCACGATCATGTTTGGAAATAAGCTCTCGAATATGAGGGATTGCCATTATATTGGCATAATTATTTTAAAACATGACATTTGGACTTAGATTGAAACTTTATTGAGCATAAAAAAGGAGCTTCTTAGTGGAAGGATGCCCTCTTAAACCATAACTTAGTCAAAAGTGACTCTGAGGGGAATGATTCTATTAAGGATTTATCTAAACAATACCCTAAGAGAGAGGAGTTGGACTCAATTCCAAAATCAAATCAAGCTATCTCTAAGGTGGAGGATCTATAGAATTAAATTCCTCACTTAAGGGTATAACCCAAGGAGGTTATAGTAGCAAAAGACAAATCTCAGCCATATCTCAAGATATTGATTCACATACTTCTAGAATCTATTGAAGATAAGGGAGAATGGACCAAAGTGCATAAAAAGAAGAAAGGAAGTAGATATATGGGTTATAATTCCTCTAGTATGTCCCTCCACTTAGGAGGGACATGAAACAAAATCTTAGAAGATGATGGATTATGTTACAGAATGTGGAAGTTTCATGGAAGTTCCCTTGTTCTAAAGCAAGACAACTTCTATTGTTTGTTTTAGTTTTACATATGATTGTTTGGTCCTAGCTAGTTATTGGCTAAGGGAATATTATAGGCTGGTTGGTTCACATGGGCCTCTTGGGTGGGATTTGATTCATAGTGGTTCTGTTAAGGTTTTTTAAAGATAGAAGTTTTGTGGATGATTCTCTATTTTTGGTTGGTTTTTTTACTATAGTTAGGGGTGTTTTTTTTAGCAGGTTATAGTTTAACTACCCATTGATTATTTGGTTCCACATGGGTTTCCTATTATGGTATTCCATTCAATCTTAAAAGATATATCTTTTGTAATAATTTATTTAGTTCCTTCTAAAACCTATTTTTACCCTATAAAATTAAAAAAAAAATTGATTAATATGTTAAAAATTTGTCTTATTTTTAGGTTGGATTTGACCATTCCACTTTGGGAAATAAAGAGTATAAAATGAATGGATAATATTATAATTAATATAAAACTTATTTAACATATTATTTTGAAAATATAAACCATTTTTAGTAATAATAAAATATGGAAGGTTTAATTGATATATGACATGTAGACTATTATAACTATATAGAGGTCACCACACATGGTAGAATCTAAAAGAATTTCATCAACACATATAAAATACTTGGTAGATATAATGACAAACTTATCATTATATAATTATTATTGAATGAATTTTATAACTAAATGAAAAACACACAAAGAATATGGACAAGGAGAAAAAATACGTTGTAATTATTGAGATGGTGCTAAAAAAACTTGAATATTATTGAAAACGATGTTGCATGAAAGGAAAAGATTAACCCATTCAAAATAATTTATATGAATTGTATTTAAAATAAAATTAGCACCACATTATTTATCATTAATCTCTTATAAGGAAATTTCATCTTCTTCACATCTACATCTAAAGCATCAAATTAATTAAAAGTCAAAGGATATATTAAAAAGAGAACCATTAATGATAACACATCAAATGAAATATATTCTCAATTTAATTTTTTCATTTTATGAAAATTTTGTAGGAATAGTCTCATTAGATATTTTTTTTATGTGTTAGTACACCACTATAGGTTGGTGGTCTTAGTGTCAGTACACATACATCTAACCTATCTATTTAAAAATCAATTATTGTCATATATTAATAGTATTTATATCATGATATCTTATAATATCAATATGAATAAAGAAAGAAACACTAGCTATAACATTTGCATAGCGATTATTTATTTTAGGAATGTTTTTGATCTCAGATTCATTGTAGTAGGAAACTAAATTACATACAACATCTTGATATGTAATTAGTATCACTTTATTAATTTTATAATTAAAAATAACTTGATTGATGATAAGTTGAGAATCCTTGAAAACATTTATGGATTTTATCTTTAAGGTGTGTACTGTGTAAAACTAGAATCAAAGCCTCATATTCTACTACATTATTGGCACATGAAAAAATTAATTGGTGTGCAATATACAGGTCTGCTAAATCCATGTGTGTATGTATATGATTGTGTGTGTGTGTGTGTGTGTGTGTGTGTGTGTGTGTGTGTGTGTGTGTGTGTGTGTGTGTGTGTGTGTGTGTGTGTGTGTGTGTGTGTGTGTGTGTGTGTGTGTGTGTGTGTGTGTGTGTGTGTGTGTGTGTGTGTGTGTGTGTGTGTGTGCATGCATGTGCGTGTGGCATGTGTGTGTGTGTGTGTGTGTGTGTGTGTGTGTGTGTGTGTACATAGATAAACACATAAATATAGATGATTACATATATGTATGTTTTTACATACACACATGTATATACATATGCATGTGTGTGTGTGTGTGTGTGTGTGTGTGTGTACATAGAGTATTACCTTTCTTTTCACTTTTGTCTACCTCTTATTTTATATGCTTCTAATTTTGGTCCTTGATTGATCATGGTATTTATTGATCTATCTTGTTCAAATATGTTATGACTTTCAATATAAATAATATTTTTTGAGTGTTGTGTTTCTATTGTGTTCTTGTTTTTTCAAACCTTTTTTCTATCAATCTCTTCTTTATTTGTCTATGTTAGGCCTCTCCTAATGATTATTATTTTTGGTTTACTAGAGGAGGATAATATGGAGAAAGGAATGAAATTGGAAATTTAAATTCATTTTCTATGTTTCCATAATCACTCTCCATGTTTTTGAATTTTTTTGAGTAAGTTTTTTTTGGTGGAAGGTGTTGTTAGAAAATAATTTTAATTTTAAATATGGATATAATGTTATATATAGAGATACAAAAGATATTTTTGGGTTTGGTGTTGATTAATTATTTTTATGTGTATGTTATAATGGTTTTGAAATGATTTGTGTTTGTTTATTTATGTCCATTTTACTCTGATTTGGGCAAATGTGGATTTGAGCCAACATAAAGGTTTATTTACTAGTATTTTTGGCTAAGTGTTGATGTATATATTGTATGGTTATTGTTTTTTTAAATAATTTTTTTAATTTTGATTTGGATTCATCAATATTTGTTTCTCTATGTCTCCTTTTTCCTATAACAAAATAGGCTTAGGTGTATGTGAAGGTTTAGGAATTTTTAGATTTTACTTTTACAATTAAATTTTAGAGATGTTGATTTGATAGGGGAAAATACTATGGATGAAATATGTATTTTATTCCAAGGAATTTAATTTTTTCAAAAGATAAATTTTAATTCATATAGTTCTATAAAATCTATATGGGTGTTTTTGAAAACTATTTTTAGTTTGGATTTATTGGGTTGTGAAAAATATTGGTTACAAGATGGAGGGTGGATTAGATTTAGATCTATTTAGATGGTAGTTTATTTATTTTTTTACTAGGATATCTCAAACCCTTGATTTTATGTTCATGCAAGGAATGATTTAGCTTTATTTTCATTTTGGTCTTAAGATGCTAGATCTATTGAACTTACTATAATATTGAAAGATCTTCTTATGCCCACCTTTATCTTTGGCTTCCTTAATGAAATTATTATAACTAAATTTATTAATTCTTCTCATGTTTATTCATGTTTTATTTTGAGCTCGATTAACACTATATTTTATTTTAGTTTCTTAAAAATTATATTATTGTGTCTTTTCCTAAGTTTTCATTTTCTTGCTTGAGTAGGTTTGGGATTTGATACGAATAAGATTTTTATTTCAATTTTTTTAGACATTTATTTTATAATATTTTAGAATTTTGGTTTGGTAGGGTAAGAGTTTATGGATGCATAGGTGGATTTATATCCAAATGAAATCATGGTAGATTGAGTTTTCTACATATTTTTAGAATTTATAGGGGTAAGAATGACCATTTTGGGAGGAAAATGAAAATTCTAGCTCATTTGGCATGTTATTAAGACCGGATTTTTCATTTTTCATAAATTTATTGTTGAATATTAGCATTTTTTGGATCTATTTTTAATTTAATGCTTAGTTGGTTGTTTCAGCCTTTTTAATGGTTTTGAGATGAACTTATGAATACAAAAGTTCTTGGTTTTTGTGGCATACATTTTGGGATTAGGGTGGTAGAAATTATGGGTAGTGAATAAAAAAAATATGAATTTTTAAAACCTTTTATGGATGGTTTTATATCAATTTACATTTATATTTAGGTCATTTTGATCTTTGATACAAAGACAATCCTCCCTTGTTATTTTGACCATTTTATCCTTTGCTACAAATGACATGGTTTTTTGTTATAAAATATAATTTTATTTTGTGGTGTTGGAGATTAATATTTATTTAGGTTAATGTAGTTTAATCCTAATTATATTTTAGTTTTGCTTTTTTGATTTTAAGAAATTCAATTATTTTAGATTTTAATAGATATCACACATCTTTTGTCATTTTGTAGGTAATCATGGAGTTACTTGAACTATAAATCCTCCCACACTTTTCACACACATACCATTCAACTTATGTGGATTAGTAATATTTACAACACACTAAGAATATTTTGTAAGGTCAGGGTGGGATTCTTCTTAACTCCTTCTTCCTTCCTCTAGCTATATTTAATAGGCTCTCTCCTCTCTCATGATACACTAGAACACTAGAACTTGAGACACTTGATTATGGTTTGAGGTTCACTCTCTTTCTCATTATAATTTCTTATAATAATAGTGTAATTGGATAATATTATTGTTTAAATACTTTTTAATATATATGGATTTTTCTTCGATTGATTCAGTTTTCCAACTTAACAAATCTTCTATCTCGTATTTTTGGTTGCTTAATTTTAAGGTAACATTGTTATTGTATACATTTATTTATTCATTTTAAATATTTTTTTAATGATATTGGAATAATTTATAACTTGGTATTAGAGCTAATAACAACTCATAAATAATTAATGAATTGTCATTGTTGATCTCATTTTGGTTGTCTCTATCGTAAATTTTACAAGAATTGGTTTTAATGCCTCTAATAATTCTAATGTTAATGAGAAATCATATATTCCCCTCACCAAAAGACATTTAAACATAGTTATTTTCAATCTCATAAGATTTATTTTGATTATAATTTTTTTAATGCTCATACTTTGGTTAAAAATGGTAAATTTTATGAACATTATGGTAAACATAGTCATCATATTTCAAAGTGTTGTAAATTTAATCATTTAAAATCTTGTGATAAATCAACTAATGACAATCTACATTGTTGTAAAACCATTCTAACATATCATTAAGAAGAAACAAGTTTGTATCCCTAAATTTATGGTATCTTCTTAATAGTTTGATGTGTATTATTTTTATAATTCCTCAATTGATTCAATAAGTATGTATTTTATAAAAAGAGACATATTATTTTTATCCCTTTTTATAAGTTTAAATATTAAATTTTATTATGCATTCCTTGATTTTATTCTTACTTATTCTTTTAAGTTATCAATAAAATATACTTTTTTGGAGATAATTATTTTAAACTAAATTCCTTTTTTCTATAGGATTCTGCACTTTTCTCCCTTTACTTTGTAATATATTTAATTTTATTACTTCAATTTTATGTAGATTATATTTTATGGCATTTTTTTACTTAACATGAAAGATTGGTGTAAGCATTTATCTTACAGGTATAATGTATTTTTTCTTTCCATCTTTTTTTTTGGTATTTTTTCCAATCTGAATTGACCATCTTGTTCAAAGAAGATTCTTTGAGATTATCAATGATCACACATTTACCTTTAAAAGATTCTTAGAGACACATTATTTTATAATTTTTTCTCTCATAATATTGCAATTCCTCTAGAATGAAGTTTACATTAAAGGGATGAATTATGTAATGTCAACTCCAATATTTTTTGTAATATTTTATCTTCTTTTGTAACATAAAAATAAATTTTAAGGGGGAGTGTTGGAGATAATATTTATTTAGGTTAATCCTAAGTCTATTTTAGTTGTGCATTTCTTAATATAATAAGTTCACTTATTCTAAATTTTATGAGGTGTCACACCTCTTTTATCCTTTTTAAGGAATATTGGAGTTACTTTCACATGTAACTCTTCCACACTTGTCACACACTTCCACCTCAACTTATAAAGATTAAATAAATTTAACACACACTAACAATGTTGTGTAAGGGTATGATGGTATTATTTATAACTCCATCTTCCTTATTCTAGATATATTTAATGTCCATTCTCATTATACACTACAACATAATTTATTGATACACTTACTTATGGATTGAGGCCCAATATCTTTCTCATTATGTTGTATTATACTAATATTTTAATTGGATAATAATGTTATTTCAAGCCTTTTTAATACATGCAAGGTTTTCTTCTATTGTTTTGATTTCCCCACTTGAAAAATCTTGTGTCTCACATTTTGGTTCCTTAATTTTTAGGTAAAAATATTCTTACATGTACTTATTTATCTATTTTTATTAATTTTTGGCATAATTTATAACATGTGGATGCATAATATTTTGTAGTATAAGTAATTATTTTTATTAGTGTTTTATTTGAGAGATTGAATATCTATTTTATAGGTAGTTGAAGGTTTTTGGAGATTTAATGAAATGATGCTAAGGAATATGTTAATAATTTTAGAATTTTTTTTGTGGCTCATACATAATTCTTTGGTAGTATATGTAAAATATATTAAAATTATGGATGGGGGTTGTAGAAGAATATACTTTTAATATTTTTTAAAATTATGGAAGATTATAGAGAGTAGAAGTCAAAGATCTGATTCAACCATGGAAAGGAAATAATATTAATGCTATTTTTTTATAATTATATTTTAGGTTTAAGTTTTGAAAATTTTGGGTTTTCTTATTTCAAATCTTGATTCACTACATCACTTCTTAATTTGGAATTGTTTGGGTTTTCCCAAAAATTTTCCCATAAAATCATGTGCTTGTGTGGGTTTAGTATGTTTTGTGATTTGTCATTTGTTATAAACTTTATAAATACAAGTTTTTTGGGTGAAGAGATTTTGGATGTTGAAGTGGACTTGGATTTGAAAATAAGGCTAGCTTTATGAAGTATTGGTTGTGAATCATTTGAATCTTTGAATGAATGTCGATAGAGGCTACAAATTTTTTTAGTTATAGACATGAAAAAATTTGGGCTATGGTTTTAGAAAATTATATATAGTGAATATGGAAGATTTTGGTTAATGATTACGGAAATTATTATGATATGGCTATAGAAGACAAACTATGTTGTGGAAGATCTATATTTTAGATCTATAAGACTAGTTTTATGAATATTTAGATTCTAGTATTTTGAAGTTATAGAATACAATTGATAGTGGATATGGAAAATTATGGGCAGTGGCTATAGAAGTTTATTTGTAGTCATAGCATTAATTTCTAGGATGTGGTTTTATAAGACAAACTTTATTGTGAAAGATCTAAATTTTATATATAGAAGATTCAATTTTTGATGATTTTTTAAAACCTTTTTTTTATGGGGCTTTCTAAAAAAGAAGACTCTAATTTATATTTTTTTCTTTATGTTGATGGTTTAATACTATTATATTTTTTAATATGATGAATTATTTCCTTTTCTTCACAAGTCCTAGTTTTAAGATGGGGAAGTTGTTGATCCATATTTATTGCCTATCCAAAAATTTGATGGGTTTTTACCCTTTAGTTTTAGGATATAAAATAGAGACCTAATATATGAGTTGTAGGTATTCCATTTTATATGTATCCACATGGTGTAAATAGTGGTTAGAGAAATGAAATTTTTACTTTATTAAGGGAATATCCTTGCAATCAAAATATCTCAATATAATCAAACTTACTAAATTAATCTAAGATTGGAATTCATAATGATGCTTTTATACAAAGGTGAATATTGAGAAAATAAACATAAAAAAGAGGGAATGATAGGATAGAAAATGAAAATTTATTAAGCCATAAAGACATTTTTCATAAATTAATTGTTTTATGAAATTTGTAGTATGTTTTAGCTAGCATTCACCCAACTATAGCTAGTACTCAAATCTAAGAAAAAAAGTTTAGATTTTAAGGGAAGATTAATTATAAATATTTCCCATAACCATGATTAAAATATAATTGATTACAAATAATATCTAATAAAACATATTTAACCACAAAATCAATGTGATGACAAAATTCTAAATCATGAAAACAACTAAATTGGCTGATAAATTGATTCAACTTTTCTATAGTGAGCATAATAAATTAATATAATGACCAATTTATTAAAAGCATTTACTATGTTAAAATTTGAGAAAACAAAATAAATACAACTACCTAAACATCCCATGAGATTTCTAAAATTTTAATTGTCTTGAAATTTTCTTCCTCTTTTATAAGTTCAATACATAATGTATATATATCTATGGATAGACACCACCTATTAAAAATAAAATAAAATTATCATGTGAATGATAATTATTTTATAAATATAAACCAAAAATAAAATCATGCAAAACTAAAAAAATACTTTTAAAATTAAAACACTAAAAAATTAACTACAATCTCAAGATATCTAGGACTTATCCCCAACTAATAATGTGATTGATTATTGATTTTAAAATTATTGTGCACATAACTGATAGTCATTGTCTATTTTATCCACATTTACAATTATTCTCTTGATCAACATGCTAGATATGCTCACACAAACTACATGATTGATCAAGAAGTGTGGAGGATCTATGAAATTGTAGTTTATCTCTCAGTTTTCTCTTTTACATAAATGATTAGATCAATCACATCCTTTATCCCACTTTTATTGGAATATAATAATTCATTATTTAAGATGTCCATTATGATATCCAACTACATAATGAACTCCATGGATGAAATGAATTTATTATCTATAAAAAAATAAGTAGATAATTTTTTCCTTTTTGAAAAAATCCAAATATTAGTAGTATATTCATTTATTGTAATCATAATAGATTCCATGTCTATGGACCATTATTATAGATAATATTTCACATGCATAAAAAATCTGAAAGAGACTTATGTCAAATGTAATCATAATTATAAGCTTAGAAACATGTTATTTTTTATTACTTTAGAGAGATTAGTAAATTTTGTTTCCATCCCTTAAATATTTGTTATGACCTCACTAGGTGTTGATGCACCTAAATATATCAGCAGGTTCATATAGTGTTTAAGAAACACTTCTCATTTATGGATTCATAGAATCTATTGCATGGGTTTCTAGTTGTGATAATATTGTTATCCTTGGTGGAATAGTGATAGAATAAGTTAACTGTTTCATAAATTTATGTTAGTTGGTGGTTGGGAGCCACTGTGGTTTAATAGTTAATCTTTGATTTTGGAGATTACCTATGTTAATTTGAGTCAATTATGATCAAAAGCTAAATCAAAAGCTAAATTAAGATGAATATTCACATTGAAACTAATCTAAGGTGAATTGATAAAAAAGGAGTAAAAGGAAGGGTAAGGCAAAAAAGAGAGGTGGTATTGATCTTTGTTTCAAACATTATGACAAAGTTCTAATTTTATCTGAATATGCATTTAACCAATGTGCAACACGAATTAGCATAATCTCAAATCCTACCACACATTAGGCAAAAATCTAAGGAAATTATGAAAATATTAAAATAAGAACAAGATTTACTTTAATAATTTTACCCCTGAAAGCAAATATCATTGGCCCAGATGTAAGGAGGGCAAAGAAAGTGAAGTAAACCTAAGAAATTTCAACTAATCTAGCATTATCCCAAATTAGCAACTCTATATTAAAAGATGCACATTTAAAATTTATAAGAACCATTCCAATTTGAATATTAGAGTAGACAAATGAGAGAGAAACCATGATAACAATTCACACAAGTAAATGTGGACAAACTTTATAGAATTCCTTCACATATATTAATTTGTTCAAAAGTTACAAATAGTTTTTTGGCTCTAAAAACTCCCCCTTTTACAATTGGTAATACCTCTTTATATAGACCATTCATGAGGTATGCCAATCAATAATATCAAATTACATTTATACACATGTCTAGGATAACTATCCTTTCTATTACATTCTAGAACAAATGACCTTTTCTAATATATTGACTTATAGATAATGTAATTTACAAGCTATACATGACTTTACAAAAAGAATATCCCTTTTCCAAAATATATAATGCTAGTTACACAGAATATTCCTAATCCAACTAACTTTGGGACCCTAGTGCTGTTACAACCTTCTACCTTGCTTATACGATCTTCATTCTATAATGTTTCTCATTGATCAGCTGGAGGTCAAAAATGGGTCTCATGAAAAACTCTTTTTCTTGATCTCCTAGGTTATTGAGATCTTTCTTAGCTCTCTCCAGAGCTTGTTTGATGCTCCCAACATCTATTGTCTTCTCTTCAAATGACAATAATAGGCCCATGATCTTCATATTATTAACCCCTATCTTCCATTGACATTGTCTCCTCAACTCCTACATAAATTGAGAAGTTATATGCTTGAAATCCTTTTACATGGACTAGCTACTCATGGCTTTGATATTATCCACCAATATAGCCATAGCCATATTTAAATGGGTTAGGCTAACTGTCCTAAATTTAGGGACTTGATTCTTGGTCAAGGATTTGATCAAGTCTTTCACTTGATATATTGAAGCATACCATTTTCCAACCTGAATTGTAGCCATGGAATTTTGTTTACTTATTACCTCTTGTTTAGTTCTGACTGACTTTAAGGAATTGAATAAGTCAATCATGGTATCCTCAAATAGATTGAATATATCTTCTTGGATTGACAAGATGGAAGTCTCTTCTAAATTTTATTCTATTTCAAGATGATCTTGATCATTATAAGAGAGATTACTTGTAGACATGTTATTTTCTTATGAACAACTATTGATTTTCAATGCTTCAAAACAAGCTCAACCAATTATTGTCCCCTATATTTAGAGCTATGGCATCAAATTATGTGTCTTTAAAAACCCTCCCTTCTATATATGAAGTTAGATAGAGATACACATCTTCCATTGAAACACATTTTTAGGCTACTATGGTTGTGGGTTTCTATATATTTCTTACTAATGGTCTGTATTTCAATTCTAAATCAAATTATCCTTTCACAAGTGATAATTCCACTTATGTGGCTTGATTTTAATGAGCATAAGGTCAAATCAAGGTTTATGTACTTGTGAAGGATTTAATGAAGGTTTTTATAGTGATTTAATGGTGGCATCTATTTAAAATTATGTAAGCTTTGTGATTTATATCCCAATTAGATTGCATAATTATAACCATGTATTTCTCAAGTCTACAAAATCTTTAACTTGGCATGTTATACTTGAGTGATTCCAATGTGGCATCATCGTGGCATCCCTGTGGAATTTTCATGGAACTTTGCTCATTAATATTTAAAAATTTACCATTATCTTTTAAAAATTCCACTTTGATCTCACACCATTGGATATATTTGCTTAGACCAATGTAGTTCATTGATCTCGATCTAAAAACTTAAATGCTATTGACTAATTTATATATTCCCCATAGTTATGAAACTTGTCACTTCTACATTTAATTTGAGTTTGTTGAAATTTCAATATTTATCTCACACCGTTGATATCATTTTCAAAGATCAATCACACTCTATTGATCTTTATCTACCAAATTATGTCTCCTACTCTGTATATCATTGATCAAAATGTGTACGCTCATCTGTGTACCATCTATCTTTGAAAGATGATCAATATTTAATTTATGGCTCATGGATATACCATGTGTTGTCTATAAATTTGTCCCTAGGGATTTTGAATTTTAAATCTTCATCATGCACTATCGGATATTGATTAGCTGGATCAATGCACTTTACTATATATTGATCTATAAGGTTGAATGCCATTGGTTGTTGAGAGTTCTTTGTCCTTGAGTATGAAATATAACCCTCTCACTTATCCTAGGGCTCCATTTAAGTCTTAACTCAATATGTATTGTTATATCAATATTTCTCAAGAAAATATGTACCATTGATCTTTGGAAGATGTTTTAACTTTAGCTTAGGGTTAGGGCTTTGAATTTTCATTTTTAATATCACACTGTTGGATCTCGATCACCTAAGAAAATGTGAACTATTGATCATATAGATAAAAATGATATTTAAGTCAATATCAAGAAAATAAATAACTTAGCATAAAGTTAATTTGGACTATGGTTTTATTTTGTGTTAATAAACATGGGTAAGACCTTAGAATAAACATTTTAAGCTAAGTTTTAAACATGATAAAGGAAAACTTATGAATAATAAAATACATGGCATAAAGTCTTAGGATAATGCTTAGAACATTAGAAAAAGGGCCTTGTAGTTAGTTAGATCATGTAGAAATAAAAGGGACCAAGGGGGCTTGGGACATAAAGGGACCAAACATAAAATTTTTAGACTAAGGTTTGGTCATGTTAATAAACACAGTTAAACCTTGGGATAAAAATTAAACTAAGTCCATGGAATGATTAATCATTCCCACGTAAATTTTTCCCACCAAAATTGAATTTAATTCAAAAGAACCTAAGCTAAGGTAATTTGAGTGAGGGTTTCAGATTTCTATAGAACAAAGGCTAGTAAAAGGCCAAATTGATATAAAAATCATGAAACCTAGGCATTGCCCATTCCAAATGGACTCCATTGGAGTTGTAACCTAAAACATTAATATCCAATGTTATAAAATTTAGGTAAGATTAAATAAAAATTATGAACAAATATGCCAACCAAATTAGGTGTTAATGATCTTCAAATAAAGACAATTTGTAAACATGATAGTGGTACTTTGATCAAGTGAATTTTCAATTTTAAGGTACAAATTTGCATAATTTAAAAGAAGGGTCCCCATTTTTTAGAAATGGGGGTACATTAACCTCAACAAATGGTGACTTCTAGGGGAACATAACAATATGTTAAAATTCAAAGACTCTATTTTAGACTAATAACTAGGTTACTTATTTCACTTGATCAGGCCCCATTATTAAGACTAGTTCATGGTTACAATAAATCTTACACATGCAGAATTAGGATCAAACATCAATACATATTGATTTTGTGTGTGTGATTTGATTCTAAATACTGATTGACATAAGATTTAGAGAACAACTTTTAGATTTATGACTCTAACCATTAACATTGACTTATAACATATTTAGATGTTTATTAAGAATCATGATTTATCTTAGGGAAGGCTTGGGCATTGCTCTACTACTAACCAGACATCCATAGCTCTGACAGAGATACATTTGGCTCCACTTAAGGCCTTGCACCACTACTAATCAAGTATATATAGCCCCAATGTAGATTACCATAATTAACTCTGCTTAGAAAGCTTTTTAAATTTTGTAATAAGCTCTTATTTTTTGTATTTTTAGATATTTTGAATTTTTAGTAAAGGTTGGGAACTAGATTAGCTAGGTTTTAGGATTTGGTCATATGTTTGATCTTTAAACAATCATCCTTGGCTATAAAATTTATCCCAAGAAATTAATGTTTTTTAAGTACAAGCATGACTGTATCCTAATAATCTAATCTTTCACTCTATATGTACAATCCTTCTTAGAACCAAACTTAAATCAGAACAAGGTTTAGAATCTCAAGAAATAATTAACCTTTTTATTATTCTTTACTAGTTTTTCTAAACTATAACATTAAGCTCATATTTCAATAATCTATGATCAACCAATGTTGAGAAAACATACCTAAATTTTTGAATTATGAGGTTTCTTTGAGAAATCATATGAATCTTGAGCTAAGGGCTATCTAGAATAGACTTACTAAAATCAAGGAACAAAGAAGGGAAAGTAAACACACAAAGTAGAAAACACATTGATAAAAAGTAAATGAAATAAGCAAAAAAATATATACAAACACTATTTATAAGCAAAGAACAAGAAGGAAAGAATAAGAAGGAAACTAATCTAGCCTACCTATATTAACTATAACTAGCATTATAGTTTACTCCATTAAGACATCTGGTGGGACAATAGAGAAATAGTGCTTAAGGTATTGCCCATTGGTTGGCAATGTAAACTCTACTCCTTATAAGTATTTTAGTTTGAAGGTGTTGTCTCCTAGGGTCTCAAAAATTTGATATGGACCAATCCATAGAGGTGTGAACTTACCATGTTTTACCTTGGGTTTAGATGCCTTGTCCCAAAGAATGACTAAGTCTCCTTATCCAAACACCTTTATCTTTGAACACTTGTCAAACCACATCTTAACTGTGGTTTGATGTCTGATGAAATTGGAAAAATATTCTTCTCTTACACCTTCCATCTATATGATGTCTAAAAACCTTGAACTTGCAAATTATTGGTCCTTCTCCATGTACTCTTACATGAAATTGTATGTTGGCAGCTTGAGTGTGATGGGAAATATAGGTTCTTGACCATATACCAACAAGAATGATAATTCCTTTAGAGCTTGTTTGGATCTAGTTCTATCTACCCCAAGGGAATACTTGAGTATCTTGTGATATTTTATTGGTTTATTAGTTGCAAAATTCTTTATGGATTTCATCAAGTTATTATTCATTTATTTAGACATCCCATTTCCTTGAGAATAATGGTTGGATGAGAACTTGAGGACAATGTTGTTGTCATATGCCCACTCAGTCATCTCAATGTATACAAGGTAGATCCATTATAACAAACTAGAGATACAGGTGTCCCAAACCTTATGCATATGTTTTCTTCTAATAATTTGATCACTTCTCTAGTCCTACATTACTTAGTTGCTACTACTTCAATCCATCTTGTGTAGTAGTCAATGGTTGTCAGAACATACTTATGATCATCTGATGAATTGGGGTTGATGACCCCTCTAAAATCCAATCCCCTTTGGGAAAAGGGTTTATCAATAATTATTGGATTTAATGGCATGACTACCTTGGGCTCTTTAATGTTGAAGATTTGACATGAGTGGCATTCTCTCACATGATTGTGAGCATCTTTGAAGATAGTGGGCCATTAGTAACTTTCCCTAAGGATCTTATAGGCTATTGTCCTTCTGGATGGGGTCTATTTCTTAATTTTTCATGAAAAGTGATTAGGATCTCAACCACCTCTTCCTTGGAAATACTCCTTAGGTAAATTCCTTTAAATTTTTTTGTAAAACACTCCATCCTTGATAAAAAAATGAGCTGCTTTGAGCCAAGCTCTCTTTTTCTCTCTACTAAACCCTGCAAGATAATATACATTGATTAGAAAATAAACAAAAGGATCATACCAATCATTAGGCTGAAAATTTTATTCTTTTACTTACATGACACTCATTTTTTGATAAGTATTGTCAATCAACTAGATTAAACCTTAGGATCTTAACAAATTTATAGTCTTCATCTCTATATCATATTCTTAGAGAATAGACTTCCACTTACCTCTTCTTTCTCCAAGTTCACATTGACTAAGTGTGAGCTTCGTGGTAGGGTCTAGTATCATTGCATGTACATTATTTATAAGGATATAATGCCTAAATTTCTTCACTACCTTGACCAAAGCACATGTTTATTTTTTAACAAGAGAATAATTCAATTTAGTATTTTTAAAAGTAGTACTCATGAAAGAAATAAGATGATCACATCCATCTATCTTTTAAGTTAGGACAACTACAATCATATGGTTAGAAAAAAAAGTAAAGATAGAAGTCTTTAGTAAAGTATAGACTTATCAACATATGGGCTTGTCCAATTTATTCTTTGATTTCCTTGAAGGCCTTCTTGGTCTCTTCATTCCAAGTTATATTAGCATCTTTCTTAAAAATGTCATTCAATGGCTTCACAATCTCCACAAAACTAGAAATGAACTTTCTCACAAAGTTAGTTTTACCAAAGAAAGACTTTAGTTCCTTCCTATTATTAGGGAGTTCTATATTTGATATTGCATTTACTCTATATGGGTCTATAGAGATCCCATCCTTAGTTATAACATATCCTAAAAATTTTCCCTTAATTACACAAAAAATGCTCTTACTTGGGTTAAGACAAATTCCATACCTTCTACACCTTTCAAATACTTATTATAAGTGCATGATGTGATCTTCCCTATTCTTTGAAAAGGTAATCAGGTCATCCATGTAAATAATAATGCACTTACCTATGAGGCCTTAGAATTTATGATGCATTTCTCTTTGAAAGGTTTCACCTACATTTATCAATCCAAAGGGAATTCTCTTATAGGTAAAAGTGCCCCACTTAGTAGTAAATGCAGTCTTCATTTTGTCTTCCATATTCACTAGCAGCTAATTATATCCTAAAAATCCATCAAGAAAAGGAATCATAACAAAACCAAAAATAATTTGGATTACTTGGTCAAGAGAAGGTAGGGGTAATTATCCTTTTTAGATGCTCTATTCATATTTCTAAAATCAATGCACAATATGATTTCACCATTTTTATTCCTGACTGGTACTAAGTTAGCTACCCAAATGGAGTGTCTAATAGGAAATAATATCTTGGCATATAGTAACTTCTTGAACTCTTTATATGTCATTGGTTCTAAGATAGGGTTGACTGGCCTTTGTTTTTGCCTAAATGGCTTGTAGGCTTCCTTTAGAGGTATGGTGTGGATTATGACCCTAGGATCAAAGATATTTAAGTCATCATAGGACCATGTTATTACATCCTTTTACTTGGTCAAAAAATACTTGGTTCTCTTGGTTTCAATGCTTGTATAGGCTATACCAATGTTCCCTAGATGAGGTTGACCTTAGGAACCTATGTCCATTAGATTGTAATCCTTCCCATCTACTTTGAGAATATTGATAGTCTCATCTAGTTTGTATAAATCAAATAATTTGTTTAAGGATATCATCCCTTTGGGTATCTTATTTTCACTGAACTGAATGACCTTGTCATCAAGTTTGCCTTCAACTTTGTCACCATAAAGGGTTTTTTCATTGGCTTTATCAATGATGTGAGCCTCAAATACTCCTAAACTAGTCACAAAGTCTATGATCTACTGATCATCACTGAATACTTGTAAATGGTTGACATTATCTAACACTAAGGGACATGAGACTAATTAAATGGTAAGACATTGTAACTTGGAAACTTGATTGGGCATAAGGTTGGCTATAGTTGAAGTAAGTTCGTCAATAACCTTGTTTTACTCCCTAGGGATTAACACAGTGTTGAAATAATCAAAACATTCCCTTAAGTCCCACACTCTAAATTTATATTTCTGAAGATAGGATAACTTGCATTGATATTTATTCTTTACCTGATTAACTATTAGTTCAAAATCACCAAAAACTAATAGTTCTTAGACCTTGTGTTTGATTGCAATTTGTAATCTAAGAATAAATGATTCATACTCTATGAGATTTTTAGTGCATGGGAATTGGATTTTTTAAGAGGATTATTCTTTTCCAATGGGATTGATTAATACCAATATTACTCTAAAACCTAATTTACATCTAGCACCATAAAAATATAGCTTCCATAATCCAAAAATAACATGAGAAGTTTTGGAGTTACATATCTTTATGGTGTCAAGAGTGTAAACACCTAGATTTGAGTTAACCATGTTTACCCTCTCATTGTTTGCATTGTACTCAATGATCATATGCTTCATTTTTGCTCCCTTTACATCCTGATCTAATTTATAAC
This sequence comes from Torreya grandis, assembly GCA_037957365.1. Classification (NCBI taxonomy): domain Eukaryota; kingdom Viridiplantae; phylum Streptophyta; class Pinopsida; order Cupressales; family Taxaceae; genus Torreya; species Torreya grandis. The sequence goes on from JARHVA010000500.1 coordinate 4,341,036, forward strand.
TCACTTCCATGGAAGCCACATGTGTGAATAGTTAGTAAACATGTAACCATTTAATGATCTAGTAAAGTCCCTACTTAGGAACATTCCATATGAATTAGAGATATCCACCACATGGATGTCAATGAACTATTGGATCCTTAGTTCAAAATCAATCTACATGTGAAAATTTAATAATTCATCAACCACTTTGACTCTTGATTTATCTAATTGAGTTAAAACCCTATCAGATTTAATTAGAGTAAAACCTAATTATTTGTAAATACCCTTAGGCATGATGTTTGAAGATTCACTTGAATATACCAAGTAATTGTGTAAATTCCTACCAAACATCTCGATTGTGAGTAGGAAAGGTGGAACATCTACCTTATTTTTGTGTATTACAATGTTAGCATGTGCATACTTTTGAGACTTACCAGATTCTTGGACAAAGATTCCAATAGTAGATCCCTTTGTTATATAATCTGAGTCAACTCATGCAAGGTAATGTTAGCTTTGAACTTTTTCATGTCCTCTACTATATTATATCTAATTATTTTGGAAGAATTAGATGTATCAACATTAGGTCTAGAGGTACTTACCTTATGAAGATTTGGATTATTATCTTATCTAGTGTCATGAGGAGTGTTAAAATTATTTAGTGGGGTTAAGGTAGTCAAAGGTTGTTTTTGATCCCTATTCTTAGAGGATAGGTCTTCTTTATATATTTATAAAAAACATGGATCTCTTTAGGAATATCTTCAGGCTCATTCTCTTCTTGGAATGGGAACTAAAATATCTCCACCATGAGAGTTGAATCAATAGATTTAGATAACCTTAAAGATCCTGAGGTACCTAAACTATTGTCTTTATTAGGTATAACTTCAAAAGCATCCAATTCTTCTTGAAAAGCTTCAAAATCATTTCAAAATTCTAGACAATCTAATTCACCATGCTTTGAAGTATAATGATCTCTAAAATAATTAGGCAAATCTACATCACCAAGATTTATATCAAATAAATTCTTATTAGAAGATGATTCATTGTTATGGCTATTGTTGTGGTTATTTTGAAATCTATTTGAAGGCTTATTGAACCTTTGGAATGAGAAGTTTTCGTTAGAGCCTTCTCTAGTATTACCAGCTTGTTTTTGTAGATGAATGAAATCAATGCTTAAATTTTGAACCATTTTCAAGATAGAATCATTCTAATTCTTAGGTGCCTCAAAATTATGGACTTGAGTCTTGATACTAGCTATATACATTAAGTCTCTCTGGTCTTGTGGATGAGATCCACTAGCAAAGTTATTCAAGAATCTCAGGTTTTGGCCAAGATGTGCATGGTTGAAAGGCAATTGGTTTAGAACTAGAAGTTGATTTAAGGCAAGCATGTTTTGATTGGAATTGGGAATGACATTTAGAATATGAAAATTTGGATTAATGTTGGAAATATTGTATGCCATTTGGCCTTTTGGTTACATCTGATCATTAGTGATCATACCTTTAACATAAGCTAAGGCTAAAGTGTTAATGACCTAAACAGATCTTTTGAGAAACATAGAACTTATGGGATCCAAGGCATCCTTGTAGATCTTTGGGGATAAAGCCTCATCAGGTATATAAGGAGTTATGGTTCTTTTAAGTATTTTTCTAAAAACTAACATTAAATGATCTTATGGGTTCATTTGAGTCTCTTTTGACCATGGTAAATTATTGGTATAGGAAACATGGACTAATGATTTTGCCAAATTGATCAATGAAGTAATTATTAAAATCATTCTAGCTAGCTTTGTAGTTTTAAGGAAGGTTAAGGAAAAATTTATATGCATCATATTTGAAATTAAATGGAAATAATCTAGATGCTACATCTTCATGAACAACATTCAAAAGTCTTAAAGAAACTTTAAAGCTTTTAATGTGTTCTTCAGTAGTTACAACACCATTAGGACTAAAAGTAGGTAAATAATTTTCAAGATTATGAGGAAGGTCATGAACCACACCTAATACATTGATTTAATAACCACCTATCTAAGTCATACCTTGATAGGGATTGAATATAGGAGCACCCTGAATCGGTGAAGTTAGTTGAGACTTTGAAAGTCTATGCTTACCTTTGTCTTGCCTAGCTCTATTATGAACTTTTAATGAAATAAGGGGAACCCTTGTATCTAAATGTGATCTAGTCCTTATTCTTAGAAATTACAACTTGATATCTTTGAACCCTATTTAAAATACAATGTGTAAGTCTTATCTTTACAAATAATGATGATCAGACTTGCACATTAAGAAAATTTTGCATAAATAATAAAGAACAATAAAGGACATCAATATTTAACAAAATTAGCTCAAAGATGGATCTAAACATGTAAATATGAATGATATTTACACATTTAAAGCTTAAATAAACTCAAATTTATAGAGATCCAATCAATATTTGAATAAAATAACTATTACTAACCTCAAATGCCTTGGATTTGTAGAACTTAAGCTATCTCTACCATAATTAAACATCAAACTTCAAATAACATCTATATTTGTTTAAATATGCACAAATACTAGTCTAAAACCATTAATAACAATTATATTTACACAAATATTCTAAACTAAACACAAATATGTAAAGAATACATCAATATTTGAGCATAATTCACCAAAATTATCAAAGATGTTGCAAATTTTTAAAGATTTAACTGGCCTTCCTTCTATCTCCAAATTTTCCCTTATTGATGTACCTAAATGTATTAAAAAGTTCATATAGTGTTTAAGAAACACTTCTCATTTATGGATTCATAAAATCCATTACATGAGTTACTAGTTGTGATAATCCTATTATCCTTAGTGGAATAGAGGTAGAATAGGTTGATTGTTTCACAAATTTATATTAGTTGGTGGTTCAAAACCACCATTACTTAATAATTTATATTTTATATTTGATATTACCTATGCTAATTTGAGTGAATTTCACTCAAAACCTAATTCTAAATCTAAATAAAGATGAATATTCACATTGAAATCAATCTAAGGTGAACTGATAAAAAAGGAGTAAAAAGAAGGGTAGGGCAAAAAAGAGAGGTGTTGTTGATCTTTATTTCAAATAAAATGACAAAGTTCCAATTTCATCTAAACATGCATTTAACCAATGTGCGACATGAAATATCATAAGAAAAAATCCTAGTACACATTAGGGAAACATCTGAGGAAAGTATGAAAAGATGCAAATAAGAACAAGATTTACTTTAAGAATTTTACCCTTGTAAGTAAATAGCATTAGCCTAAATGCAAGGAGGGAAAAGAAAGTGAAGTAAACCTAAGAAATTTCAACTAATCTAGCACTAGTCCAAATTAAAAATTATGCATTAAAAGATGCACATTCAAAATTCATAAAAACCATTCAAATTTGAAGATAAGACTAGAAAAATGAGAGAGAAACCATGATAGAAATTCACACAAGCAAATATGGATAGACTTTATAAAATTCCTTCACTTATATTAATTTTCTCAAAAGTTATAAATTGTTTTTTGGCTCTAAAAACTTCCCCCTTTACAATTGACAATACCTCTTTATATAGACCATTCATGAGGTATGTTGGTCAGTAATGTCAAATTACATTTTTACATGTGTTTAGGATAGCTGCCCTTTCTATTAAATTCTATAATAAATAACCTTTTATAATATACTAACCTATAATAAATATACTTTATAAGTTGTATATGCCTTTACAAAAAGAATATCCCTTTTCCAAAATATACAATGCTAGTTATAAAAGAATATTATTAATCCAACTAACTTTGGGATACTGGTGCTATTGCAACCTTATACCTTCCTTGTAGTATCTTCATTTTATAATATTTCTCATTGATCCACTAGAGGTCAACAATGGGTCTCATGAACAACCCTTTTTCTTTAACATATCTTTCTTAGCTCCCTACAAATCTTGTTTAATGATCCCAACATCTCTTATCTTCTCTTCAGATGACAACAATATGCCCATGATGTTCATATTATCAACCCCTATCTTCCCTTGACCTTGGTTCCTCACCTCCTATATGAATTGAGAAGTTATATGCTTGAATAAGTAGGGATTTGATATTATCCACCAATGTAGCCATATCCATTTTTGAATGGTCTAGGATGACTATCCTAAATTAGGGACTTGATTTTTGGTCAAGGCTTTGATCAAGTCTTTCACTTGATAGCTTGAAGCTTTCCATTAGCCAACTTGGCCTGTAACCATGTAATTTTGTTTACTTATTACCTCTTATTTTGTTGTAACTAACCTTTAGGAATTGAATAAGTTAGTCATGGTGTCCTTGAATAGCTTGAATTTATCTTATTGGATTGATAAGATGGTACTCTCTTCTAAATTTTGTTCTATTTCAAGATGCCCTTGATTATTGTAATAGAGCATCCTTGCAAACATGTTATTCTCTTATGATGGGCTATTATTTCTCAATGGTCTAAAACAATATTGACCAATTATTTTTGCTTATATTTAGAGTAATGGCATCAAATTATGTGTCTTTAAAAACCCTCCCTTCTATATATGAATTAAGATAGAGATCCACATCTTCCCTTGAAATACTTTTTCAGGCTACCATGGCTATGGGCTTCTCTATATTTCTTGATAATGGTCTTTAGTTTAATTCTAGATCAAATTATCCTTGCACGAGTGATAATTAAATTTCCTTAGGTTGATTATAATGAGCACAGGGTAAAATCATAGTTTATATACTTATCAGGGCTTTCCTAAAGGTTTTTATAGTGATTTAATGGTGGTAGCTATTTGAACTTGTGCAAGCTTCATGACTTAGATCCCAATTGGATTATGTACTTATACCCTTGTATTTATTGGGTTTACAAAATCTTTGACTTGGAATATTATACTTGCATGGCTCTGATGTGGCATCACCATGGCATCTTTGTGGAATTTTCATGGCACTTTGCTTATGAATATTTAAAAAATGACCATTTTGTTTTGAAAAATCCACTTTGATCTCATACCATTAGATCTATTTTCTTGGACCAATGTGGTTCATTGATCTTAATCTAAAAAATTGAATTCTATTAGCTTATTTATACATTCCCTATGGTTATGACACTTGTCACTTTTGCTTTCACTTTGAGCTTTATTAAAACATCAACATTGATCTCACACTGTTGATCTCATTTGCACAGATTAATCACACTATATTGATCTTGATTTACCTAATTATGTCTCTTACTCTATGGATCATTGATCAAAATGTGTACACTCATCTATGTACTATCGATCTTTGAAATATGCTCGAGATTAAATTTATGGTTCATGTCTATGCCACATGTCATCTCTGCATTCATCCCTAGGGATTTTGTATTTTCAACCTTCATCACACACTATCAGATCTTGATTGGCTAGATAAAGACACTCCATTAAATCTTGATATACAAGGTTGAATGTCATTGGTTGTTGAGTGTGATTTAGCCATGAGTGTGACACTTGTCACCCTCTAATTTATCCTAGGGCTTCATTGGAGTCTTGACTCAATATACACTATTAGATTAATCTTACCTAAGCAAACACATACCGTTAATCTTTGGAAGATGTTCAAAATTTAGCTTAAGGTTGGGTCTTTAAATTTTTAATTTTAATCTCACTCCATTGGATCTCAAGCACCTGAATAAACATAAATCATGATATTACGGATAAAAATGATATTTAAGTCAAGCTCATGAAAATAAAAAAACCTATCATAACGTTTTGGACTATGGTTTTATTTCATGTTAATAAACACAGGTAAGACCTTAGGATAAAAATTTCAAGCTAAGTTTTAAACATGATAAAGGAGACCTCATGAATAATAAAATACATGGCATAAAGTCTTAGGATAAGGCTTAGGACATTAGAAAATGGGCCTTGCAGTTAGTTAGATCACGTGGAAATAAAAGGGACCAAAGGGGGGCTTGGGACATAAAGGGACCAAACATAAAAAAAAATAGTCTAAGGTTTAATCATGTTAATAAACACAACTAAACCTTGGGATAAATATTGAACTAAGTCTATGGCATGATTAATCATTCCCACATAAATTGTTCCTACCAAATTTGAATTTGATTCAAAAGAACCTAAGCTAGGGTAATTTGAATGAGGGTTTTAGGATACTTTCTATTTGATTTTCAATAGATCAAAGGATAGTTAAAGGCCAAATTAATATAAAAATCATGACACCTAGGCATTTCCCATTACAAATGGACTCTAATAGAGTTGTAACCTGAAACCTAAATATCCAATGTTATCAACTTTAGGCAAGATTAAATCATAATTATGAACAAATATGCCAACCAAATTAGGGGTGAATGATCTTCAAATAAATACAATGTGAAAACATGCTAGTGGCACTATGATCAAGTGAATTTTCAATTTTAAGGTACAAATTTGCATAATTTAAAATAAGGGTCCCCATTTTTAGAAATGGGGGTATGTTGACCTCAACACTAGGTTCCATAAACGTTACACAAATTTTTAAAACTCCATATATATTACATATAAAATAATATATGATCATATGTATAATTATTATTTGACTAATAAATGTATTTAAAGTAATAAATATAGAAACGTGTCAATCCATTGGTTAAAAATATGATCCATTTAGTTTTCAAACAGCCTCAACATATTAATATATGAAATTTTGTCATAATATAAATAGTGTAAAGATTTAAGTACATAAAATCACTAATATAATCCATAAATACATCCATAAATAAGCATACATCCACTGATGTTACAATATTCATAATTATTTACAAACTTCATAGCCATTACTATGTTTAATAGTCATCAATAATAATTTTCTACAAATTAAATTTAAGTAAAAATTCAAACATACAATTTATAATGTAAAATAGTAAAAATGAGCCTCACAACCAGCTCAATTATCTATAAAAATATCCATGAATGTGATTCCTAAATGGTTGAGTAGCTGAAGAGAGGGAGAGCATCATCCAAGTGTTTTACCTCCAACCACAGACCATCGATCTCCCACACACCTCCCCACCAAAAGTGGCCCTTAAGTTCATGAATGGGTAGATAAAAACATTATGACTATTGAGAAATTAACTAGAATCTATGTGTGTATAATAAATAATACATGAAATAATCACATATACCATATTAAATAATCCTTTATCTATTATGATATCAATAAAAATATGTAAACTAGAAAGTACAATGGAATGACAATGTCTCAACTATAAAATTAATTTGTCCAAAGTTTTCATTATATAAATTAGATATCATATATATTAGAGTTAATTCCACTCACACATAATCTATTTTAGTGAATCATAATCTATTATATGTTATTAGGGGTAGATATATGAGTTAAAAATTAACACCTTCATATATGCATCATTTGTTATCATATTAAACATCCCTGGTAATTTTCACATATAAATGCAAGGCATAATAAATACATAATGAAACAAACACCAAATAATCATGTAATGAAAGGAGTAAAGAATCATCACTTAACAATATCATTGATTCAAAATCATCAATGCCATGTAAAGGTTATTCAACATTCAAACCTAATTGCATATAGGTCTATAAATAAGAATCCAAGATTGAAGATACTATATCAATTTTATAACATATCTTAATTTTAAAACTCACATCTTAAATATCTGATAATATCCAACAAAGTTAAAAATATAAGCCAAATGAGTCTTTAGATATCTCATAAAACACAAATAACATATCTTAAGCTTATTATATACTTCATTGACAACTTTATGCTTTATAGACTTATTCCTTCATTTTCTCATTATATAAAATTATCATAATTTAATTGATATTAAATTGCCACCTATAAATGTTTCAAAAATAAAATATGCCCTATTGGTTATATATATCAAAGAACCATCATAAATATTACAACATCTAAAAATGCGTATTTAATATACATATATTAGGTCTTCATAAATTTACTAGTTTAAAAAATTATTAATTATTCATACAACTAATGGATGATCATCCTCTTCAATAATATAGTCACTTATACAATTTATACTCATAATTTCTCATTTTAAGCTACATCTATACTAGTTAATCCTAAAGGAAATAATTATAAGCTCAGGTTCAATATCTCAATGATAGTTTGACTATGCATTTACATACATAGATTAATGTAATCATTTTTATATGTATACATTAATATATAGAAATATACATTCATTTATGCATACAAATAAATTAAACTTCCCAAAACTATATTATTAATTATACGTATGCCCAAATTTCTTTATTCTAGTTGATAATATATAGATATACTAAGTTCACATTTGCATGTGTCTATATATATATATATATATATATATATATATATATATAGACACACACACACACACCCAATTTCTTAATTTCATTATGTATTAAAGCTCAAATATCCCAATATAATCTCCTATAATTAAAATACATAACTACATATCTTTTTTTTATAATGTATATACACACATAAAATTAATTACACCATACAATAATTCTATTTGCATTTTAAAAACAAGACAATGTTTTTCTATCATCCTTCTATAACTTGACAATCAACATAAGTGCCCAAGCCATGTCTAAATTAAATGAACTAGAGGTAGTTATTACAACTTCTATATATATGCTCAACTTGTGTGAGATTTTTATCTAGAAGGTAAACTATTTAAGTAAAACATATACTTGTTCCAACTTTATGTAATCTAATTTTATTTTCCATCATTGGAACTTGCCCAACATTGTCTATATACAAAACAAGACACATGATTTCCCCCTTAATTATTTCAAGAAAATATTATCCTAACTATGTTTTCATAGCTAATATCTATTTATTTTTAGGATCATCTATCATAAATACCCAATATTATTTTCAAAAAAGAATCGACCTCATATTTATAGGCCTATGGATGGAACCGAGATCCATCCCTAGGTCTATAGACCTCGAGCCCCAAGTTTTAAGTAATTTTTTTTCTAATAAATTTAGTTTCATTTACAAAAAGTCTTGACATCATTATTATAGGTTTGTGGATGGAACTGAGTTCCATATTCAGTTCTATAAACCTTAAACCCTAGTTCTATTAACAAAAAAATATACCATTTCACACATTCAAATGAAGTGTAATAAAACCCATATCAAAGAACCATATGTTCTTGCTAATATAAATATACAATAGATAATCAAATTTAAAAAATCAAGTTCAATTGACCTAGTTATATAATGGATGTCATCTAGTTGTGGGAAATGGTGGTTTTCCTTCTTCCTACTGAGTTATGTTTCACTCCCTGTCGTGTTACCATTCTCCTAATTTTTTCTCTTCTTATTATTTTTTGAGAACCCTAGCCATGTTTTTTATGACTAGTCATCTCTCCTATAAAACTACAAGTAATCCATTATGAACTCACCTTCACTTCTACCTGATCTACATTTTAATCCTAATAACTCATAGTCCATGCCCTAATTTCTATCATGGTTATTAGATGTAACATATCCATAATTTAAAAATGGCCAAGTCAACTCCATATAAAAAAAACCTAATTTCTTTCATTTTTAATTTCATGGTAATTTTATATTAACATTAACCAAACAAAATCCAAAGTTTCACAATTATTTTTAATTTAAATTTATTTGGGTGATTCCACCCTATTTTACCCCCTCATTATATGATAAAATTATTCATAAAATATACAATGAAACAAGAACATTTAAAATCCAACACTTTCATACATGTTAAAAAACATAAATTTTTTATGTCACATATAATTCATCATAATTTAACTCATATCATGTTTTTAATGGAAACATGACAACTAAAACAATTTATGCTAATCAAGATAAGTGATGAAATTACATAATGAAAACATGCCTTATTTTTTGTAAATGCAAACCATTCAAGCAACATTCAAAATTTTAGTAAAATTATGTTCTACATTAATTTCACTTAATAAAATAAGAGTGGTGTGTGTGTATGGGTTTGGTTCAATTCTCTCAACCTCCGATGCTAATATTTTTACCCTCTTCTATGATGATGCTCTCCCTCTATACCACTTGTGAGGGAGGGATAATCATGCAACCACCTCGATCAAATAAAAGGTTGTTAATATAAGATTATAAAAAGTAATCAAATACTTAATATATAAATTATCAATAATTTATTATAATGAAAATAAAATTTTAAATTAAATCACAGTCAAACATGATCATAATACATTCATAAAATATGCAAATGTTGTCTAATATAATTAATAATAAAAACATATAATATGACTACCAATCATACAACAAAAATATTCAAATTAAACTAGAAAATCAAAATTCCAAATCATTAGTTCCATATCCCTTCCTAATACTTAATTAGTTTACATAGAGTGGGATAAGATGTAACATCCTTCTCCCTTAAAATAGGTCATTGTCTTGATGAATTTTATTTCAAACAATAGTTTAGGTAATAATTAATAATATTTAGCATAAAATTCATTTAAATAAATAGGAAACATCCTCGATAATTCCTCATAATCTTCCCATGTAGCACTATCCTTACAATATTGGTCTCACTATACCTTCCATTGTAATACTTATATGTTACATAAACTAAGCTTTTGAGTATCAATTATTTTTATTGGTTCTATTGTGATCACCCCTAGATCCAAAACTTGTAATGCATTTTAGTCCAAAACATGTGATGAATCAAATATATACTTCTTAAGATAAAATACATGAAAATTATTATGTATTTGAGCTAAAAATGATGGAAAATCAAGTTTATATACTATATGATTAATCACGTTTATAACCTTTAAGGGTCCCACATATCTCAGTGATAATTTTATTGATTTCCCAAACTTAATAACACTCTTTTGGGGTTTAACTCGTATAATTTTTTTTATCTCCAACTAATAATTACCTTGCTATTATCTTTAGATCAATATAAATTTCTTCCTACCATTGGCTTCAGCCAATATTTATATTATTAACTTGTTCTTCCATTTCCACTAGCATATCAAGTCCAAAGACCTTATCCCAATTGATTGGTGTTCTACACCTGCTACCATATAATGCCTCAAAAGGATCCATTTTCAATGCTAATTAGAATGTGTTGTTATAATAAAAATTAATCAATGGTATGTATTCCTCCCATTTTAACTATTGGTCAACATAATACATCCTCAAAAGATCTTCCAAAATCTAATTTACTCTATTTTCCCATCCATTTCTGGATAGTAAGTTGTATTGAAGTTCATTTGTGTATCCAATGCTGAATTGAGAGTATGCCAAAACCTTGAGGTCATCCTATGGTATCTATCTAAAATGGTATTTTTTAGAAACCCATGTAATCTATATACCTATTTTACAACCTTTTGGAAATCATTGGTGCATCATTTGTTAGATTACCTAGAATGAAGTGAGTTAATTTGGAAAGTTTATCCACAAATACCAAAATCATGTCATGATGATTTATGGACATAGGTGAACCTTGGATAAAATTCCATGATAATAACTTACCACTTCCATTATTGGAATGTGGGTACAATAACCCAACAAGATGTACATGTTCAACCTTAACTTGTTGACACTATAAACATCTAGACACAATTTTTTTCATACTTTTTGATTCCCTTCCAAAAATACAATGGTCTTAACTCTGATAAAATATTAGTCACTCCATGATGTATTGAATATGAAACATTGTGTAATTAATTTAGCAAAATATTCCTCAAATTTCTACATCAAGTACATATATTATACCATTACATCTCAAAATCCATTCATTATCAAATTTAAAACTATGGTATTTATGATCTTAAGAATTCTTAGCTAATACTTATTTTACTTATTCCTAGAATTCATCTCCAAGTGAAAATTGTACTACTTGATCTCAATAAGTACTCCTTTTAGTGGCTAATGATGCAATGCACCTTCTATGACTAAGGTCATATATAAATCTATTTTCTTTACCCTTAACTTAGTTAATGTCAAAATCATAGCTTGAAAAAATTTCTAACCATTGCCTTTGATGAGAATTAAGGTTAGGTTGGGTATATATATATATATATATATATATATATATATATATATATATATATATATATATATATATATATATATATATATATATATATACACACACACACACACATTTGATTCCAAGGTAATCATTTTTAAGTACAAAAGTCTTTACAAACCAATAATGTCTCCAAAATTTCAAAGTATGAACTATGATAGCTAGTTTTAGGTCATGTGGAGCATAATTTGATTTATTAGGATTATATTTCCTTATTTCATAGGCTACAATTGATCCATCCTAAATAATAACTCCTCCTATACCATCTCTTGGTGCATATGTTATAACTATAAAATGACCATTTGAATCTAAAATCTATAATACTAGTGTTGAAGTAAGCCTCATTTTCATAACCTAAAAGGTTTCTTCACACTTATCATATAAAATAAAAACTTGTTATTTTTGCTGAAGAGAGGTTATTTAATTAACCATTTTAGATAAATTTGGCACAAACATCATGTATTAATCTACTAAATCCATGAAAATATGCACCTCATACATATTTTTAGGTGATGGACACTCCATAATGGCTCTAATCATTATTGGATATATATAAATTCTTTATATAGAGATAATATGTCATAAGTATTTTACTCTTATTTTAAATAAATAAATTTTAGACAATCTCCCATAGAGTTTATTCTTTTGTATTCACTTCAAGGACCAATTGCAAATGCTCAACATGTTCTTCTTTAATTTTGGAATAGAAGATATTATCATCAAGAAAGACTAGCATAAAATGATCAAGGAAATAGATAAACACTTTCTTCATGAGGTTCATGAATGCATCAAGTGCATTTGTAAGTTTGAAAGGAAATACTATGAGCTCGTAATGCCTATAATGAGTCTTAAAATCTATTTTTTGAATATCTTCCTCTCTAATTCTCAGTTGATGGTACTTAGCATGAATATTAATATTTGAAAAGACTATTATACCTTGCATTTAATTAAAAATATTTTCAATTTGAGTAAAGGATACAAATTCTTGATTGTTTCCTTGTTTATGATTCAATATTCAATTCATAAATGAAGGGTTACATCCTTATTTTTGACAAGGATTATAGGTTTACCCCATGGTGAAACACATGGTTAAATTAACCCTTTGGAAAACATCTCATAAAGTTGAGATTTTAACTTGATTAACTTATTTTTATTCATTTTATAGGGATCATATGATTATGGTTCCAACCCTAGAATGATATCAATAGTGAATTCAAATTAAATCTTGGGAGGTAGAACTGATAATTATTGTGGGAAAACATCCTAAAATTCTTATAGAAAAGGATAGTCTTCAATTGAGGGTTCCTTAGTTTCACAAATTTCATCCATCTTGACTAGGAATACTTGACATCCATTTTGTTGAGCCTTTTTAAATTGAATGGTTAAAATTTTCCTTAGTTTCAACTCTCTTTGATCTCCTTGAATTTAAGTTTAACTTCCTAAATCATGTAAACAATTGACCTTATTAAGAAAATAATGAAATTTGGATTTGTGTTTAGAGAACCAATTCAATGCTAGGATCACATCATATGAGCATAGTGGTGTTAAATAAAAATTAAAAATTGTAGTTAATTCTAGAAACTTTATTCCAGCCTTGATAAGACATATGTCAACCTTGACCTTGGATTCATTCCCATACTAAATTGACCAAAAATTTTCCCTAAATATAACTTTATTATATTATTTAAATAAAATTATAGGAGAGATAAAATATTTAGTGGTTATTTTATCTATCAAAATATAAATAGGACACCCAAATAAAGTACATGATACTTTAATGGGAGAGGCTTGAAATTTTGCTTGATGATTGTCAATTATTGTGTTCACATATCAAAAACTTAAATATATTTATCCATATTATATAAATAATTAATAATTAATTTATGTCTCAAAACACAAAAATATATTCATAATATGTATCAACTTATGTCATAGGGGCTCAAACACTTCACTTCATCTTTCATACATAGGAGCAGTAAAATTGCCTTAAGACATAGTCATGGTGAACATGACTTATAAAATTTGTATAACCACTTAAAATAACATATAAATAATTTATATTATATTTAATCATTTTTATATAATCTTAAAACACATAGGTATAGAGGTCTAATGGTAAACATGAGATATATAGACCAATATCTGAAACATACACCTTCAACATCTTTACTCACTCAGACAAGTCATCTTGAGAGCACTTTCTTGCTTGTGTACAAGCATCACAAAAAATTATAAAAAAATGTAACATTATTTATATGTCTTTAATAAATACTTCAAATAATTGGATCCATTCTTAATCACCTGAAACTCATCCCTAAATACATTCTCACTCTAGCTGGTTTTTCTTATTATTTCACCATTAGCCCAATATAGTGATAGGTTGAATTGGGTGAAAAAAATAGATGAAATATAGGATATAAATAACCAAAATAAAACCATGGACAAAAAAAAAATCATTTACCTTCAACATCCATCCATTGTGCAATCTTGACCTGGTCAACACTATTTATAGCATCAAATTATCCATAAACATGCATTTTTATGTAGCTTCCACTCATTGGCCTGATAAATTAATTCAAAATAGATATTATATATTATTTAAGGAGTCCTCTAAAAAATATAATAACAAAAAAAACTTACCAATTCATTCCAGGCCATTCTCAAGAAGATTTGTCCAATCAGGTCACTATAAGGGTTTTGAGAGGCTTTTCAACTAGTTTATATTCTTATCATTTGTTCATATAGTATTTACATTAAAATGAAAAATAAAAATTAAAACATTCTTAGGACCATTTTAAATTTCTCACAAAATATCGACTTCCCATGTAATGATCACACATGCCAATGAGCATAATAAAAACCTTCTCAGGCTTGGAAACCTTCATTTTGCATACATAAAAGACCTTCAAATGTGATTTCTTGATTTATAATTAAAATAAGGACATAAAAATTCATAAAAATTCTTTAATAAACCTATAAAACCTTAAATAATTCTCACATGGGCTCTTATAATCTTGAAAACTCAACTTGACCCCTCATTGGGCCAGTCTAGGTCTCTATGGACGTTAGACCTTGAACTGCTAGTCACACTTGAATATTGGATGCATTTGTAAAATTATTTAAATAATATAAAAAATAATCCAAATTTAAAATTAAATCATAAAAATATCACAATCTACCATTATTTCTCATAAAATTCACAAACTGCTACTAGGCATATGCCATCTCACTAGGTTTCTTCATATAGAAACAAAGCTTCAACCTAGTCCTTGGAACTCATCTAAAGGATTATATACCTTATAAAAAATTTAACATAGTTTAACACATATTTTTAAATTATATATTATATAATTTAACACCTTCAAGATCATCCATGTTCATATCATCACCATACCTCATAATGATCCATGCCTATATTAAGACAAGACTAGGCCATGCTTGAGTCATCATGAATACTTACCATGTCTCTTCATAAGAGAAACTATGGGAAATTAATTACCTTTTAATTATTTTTACATCAATTAAAACCTTAATTACATAAATAAAATAGTATAAACATACCTCAACAATCTTCCCCTTTGTCATTGATGGCAAACACTCTTACACAATAGACTACTTTCATCTTTCAAAGATGGTTATACCCATAAAGTATTTCTCCCCATTTTTCATTAATTAAAAAGTTCATATACACTCTCACAAGGTCATATAAACATATTCCATTGATCCTAGGACCTGATCATTTCTTTGAATAAGAAATCTCCCATTTTATCTATGCATACTTCTCAAGCCATCTGAGTTATCTCCACCTAACTCCATGCTCCACCTAAATCATGTTATCTAAAACTAAAAATAAATTATTTAAAAAAAACATAATACATTTTCTTACCTTATTAAATATCCAAAGGTTTGAAACAAACTCCTCAAGTCATTAGAGTTTGACTTAGCTCATGGCACTTTTCAATAGATCATCTCAACGAACTAGGTCTGCATATAGCTTTACAAGCATTATTCCTATAGGAAAAATATTATTTATTTATTTTATCATGCTCTTCAATAGGTATATTGTATCCATATATCTTATTTATGGTCAACCAAGCCATCATAGCTTGGACAAGCTCATAACACCCTTCTTAGTGCATTATGCCTACTGAGTCAACTACTCATAGTGAAGGACTACTATGATATTCTTATTGACACAATAAAATTTTCATATCACTCTTAGAACACCATAAATACCTTGGAATACTTGATAAAATAATCTCTACCTTTGATATCATTGATCTTTGTAGACAAATATTCAACTCTCACTTTATTAGTACTATATTTGCTTCTTAGACAACACTTTGAACTCACACATGAATACAAACATGATGTATACAATAGGAAACATTATAACAAGTCCATATAATGTTTACTTGAGATTTATAGGCCATATAAGAATCATTTACCTTATGAATGCACTCCTTAGGGTATAAAATCACATGAAGACTATAAACCCTTATATCTCTATCCTTTGAGTCTTTGAGCATACTCTTCATTACTGAGATCACTTTAACCATACACAAAGAATTTAAAAATTATATATTTCTTCAAGAACATACTAATTTAATTTTATCAATCTCTCTAGGTGACTAAACACACCAAACAACTCAACAAGTTATTTTTTGACAATCAAAATTAGGATCTTTCAGACATAGTTAACTACCATGATGAATTTATTTCACAAAAGCATATTTTTAAATCTGATCCAATGTATGGGATAAATATTAAAAGGTTTGAGAAAACCATGCAACCCTTAGAGTGCCATTTTAAGTTTATTATAAAGGATCTAAACCTTCTTAGATCAATTTGGGTTTACAAGTCAAAACATAGTCAACAAAAACCAAATTAGATGTGTAATAAATGCATCTATATAGACCTTTAAAACATAATATCACTTGGAAGATTATCATTATGGAATATAATACAACTTTACTTTTTATATCATCTTGATCTGACCTCATCCATGGCTTCTACAAACACTTATCTCTTCTTGGGTTCATGCACAATCAGTTTAAATTTAAATTCCAATGGTTATGAAATTGAATCCTCAATGACTAATTCCTACAGCATAAAATTGTCTTCCTTTGGCACATCACATCATATAGGATTATATTTTAATGCTCATATTTTGAGTTAGGAAACACTTTAAAGCACAAAACTTTTAGAGGATCTTATTGGGACATTAGACAACATCATCATGAAAATTTTGAATTTTTATATACCTACAATAAATGCACAAAATTATCTTACTCTTCATACCTGTGTGATGGTTTGTGATGATCTAGTCCCTCTTGAGCTAGAGGATGCATGTTCATATCTCAAAAATATCATGTGAAGCACTAAGACCTAACCAACAATTCTAAGGCATCCTCATAACATTATCTATCACCTTAATGTCCTAAAAACACCCTTTTTGCATCTAACCACAAAAAATAAACTTTATAAAACTATTGAAACATCTTGACTTACTCCCCAAGTTCTCTTGTTGATCTACATACCTTCTTACTAGACCTCAATAAATATATGCTTAATCACCATACAAGCAAGGATATACATTCATACCTTTATATCTCATGAAGACTCAAAAAAACATCATATCATCAATAGGTATCATCAACATATTCTTGCTCATCTATGATAGCTTCATAGATGCAACTCAACTCCTCATTCTTGATGATCAAGATCACTTCATTTGTAGACCTCTTTTTTATGATACAAATTACTTCATAGCATCTTATTTCAAGGAAAAAACAAGATTTTTCCAACCTCAATCTTGATGGACATATACATAATATTTTTTCAAATCTCACAAGAACAATATACTAGTTTACATGCTTCAACATTTATCATAATGCTTCAATAGACCTGGTAGGGTCTAGGAATCGGGTCTAGTTGTAAACCTAAATCAAGAAACACATTCCTTCTACCATGCTAGCTAAACAAGTATACCACCTTATAATTCATCTAATGAAAATACCTTCTTTTGATGCAACATATACCAAGATTCAACAATCATCCACCTATCTTTCTTCTTCCACAAGCTAATAAACATATTGATCTTTCAACTCACCTTCACAAGCCTAGAGATTTTGTGCTTCTAGGATCACCTTCAATCTATCAATCCAACTCCAAAGGAATTGATATAATACCAATTTTTAGAAGTATAAACACTAAGAGTGTGTGTTTGGGGGGGTGATTTAGTGTGAAAACATTTCATTCAATTCCATTCATCATTTTTTGACCATTCAAACTAGCATAGAGATATTGTAGTGCATAAAATACCAATCACATAAGAAAGAAGTAAGAAATTAACACATGAATAAAAATATAAGTGGTAAAAACTCATGGGGAATAAAACACACTTTCATACCACTTTTAATACTATCCTATAATAAATTAAACAACATTTAGTGAGGCACCAACCCCACAAGGAGTTCCAACCCCTCACTAGTTAGGCACCAACCCAACTAGTCCTTTAGCAAGATCCAACTTAAAAGGAGAATCCAACCTCTTAAGTGACCTAGAACCAACCCAACCAATTAAATTATTCTTATTAAATATCCAAACTTCAAAGTATATATAAATCCCTTCTTGACTAAGCACCGACCCATCCAAGACAATCTTGATCACCTCAAGACACCTTGTTGATCTCTCAATTAATGGTGACCTCTTTTTAGGATATCTCTCTTCTCTGTCCTAAAAATAAATAAATATCATATAATTAAAACACTCATATGATGTATATTTATTTTATCTCAACATCCATCAACTCATTCATATCTCCTTAGTCTTATATCCCTCTCAAACAACCTTCTAGGCTTACTTGCTCAACATGCCTCTTCTGGGCTCGTTAGATCAATTGACAATCTCATCCACCTAAATAATATTTCTTATATGTTTATCATGATTTATTTCCTATTATTATGGTCCTAAATTACCTTATTATACTCCTTTAATATCTATTTCCTTTGCTTGTATCCTCTCTTCTCTAACTAACTCAAATAGGCTAATTAGGCCTTGTTTTTATACTCAACTCTTCCTCTCATCCATCTTGATCATCAAAGAATATTTTCATATTTTTATTACACTTGGAATAGTTAAAAAATAAATTTAACATAATAAACAATCATTACATATTTAATTCATACCGTTTAAGGACCAAAACCCCATTAGGCCTAATAGAGACCTAATACAATTAGGTCTATTTTAAACACATGTTACACTTCTAACCTCTTGGAACACATTTAGCCTCAATCAAAAATTTAAAAAATTAAAAAATTAATTTAATAGTCCTATTATGAAACCAATTTAGGTCAACACCACTTTTACATCCAATTCACCACTTGAACCATGTTAATAGGCTTACTCGCCATTAGCCCTTTATGCATAATAAATGTTTGTCTCATAAAACTAAATTAAAAAACCAATTTTACACATAAAAACATGAAAAAATTAATATTTATAGATAATTAATGACCTAATGGTCATAACCATATCCATTTTACTTCACTAAATAGGCCAATATGCCTCAAACCAACTTTTGCAACATGACCACTCAGAATGGTCAAACACTGCCAAAGTACAATCAACAACATTTGATCACCAACATCTATATATGCACTTATAATGAATAAAAAAAAATTAAAATGAAAATTTTATAATTATATAACACTTTAATAAGTATTTTATCCTTCAAATCTTGGTAAAACACATCAAACCCACTTTTGTAATATGACCACTCAAAATTTTCATTCTGTTAAAAAACACAGTCATATAGAAGTTCATATTTAGCACTTGAAAGAAAAATTACATGAATTATAATCCAAATTAATAGTTTTTATAATATATATAATTAAAAATAAAAATTATATATCATATTTTATGGTGTCATTTATTGGTATTTTAGACCAATTTGATAGCTCTCTCTTACATAGTACCCACACAACCATATAGGCCATTTTAGCTTTCACATCTCAACACCTTAAACCCATATATAAATATTATATCAAGAATTAATAAGTAATTTAGGTCTCAAAAAAATAAAATGTATTGATTATATGTATCAAGTTATGTCATAGGGTCTCAAACACTTCACTTCATCTTTTATACATAGGAACAATCAAACTACCATAAGACATAGTCATGGTGAACATGATTTACAACATATATATAACCACTTAAAATAAATTATAAATTATTTATGTGTTCCTTAAAAATAATTATATCATATTAAAACACATAGGTATATATGTCTAATGGTAAACATGAGATATATATATATATATATATATATATATATATATATATCTGAAACATACACCTTCACTATCTTTATTCACTCATATAGGCCATCTTGAGAACACTTTATTGTTTGTGTATGAGAATCATAAAAAAATTTAAACCAATTTAAAATGAGGTATATGTATTTAATAAATACTTAAAATAATTGGATCCATTTCTAATCACCTAAAACTCATCCCTAAACATATTCTCGCGCTAACTAGTTTTTCTCACTATTTCACTATTAGCCCAATCTAGAAATAGGTCAACTTGGGTGACCAAAATAGTTGACACAGAGCCAATAAATAAAAAAAATAACATCATGTACAATAAATAAAAATTCTTGACCTTCAACCTCCATCCATTGTGAAATCTTGACCTAGTCAACCCTATCTATAACATCAAATTATTTAGAAACAAAAATTTCTATGTAGCTTCCACTCACTTCCCTAAAAAAATAATTCCACCTAGAGATGATTGAAAGATTCATATAAAAAATAAATTCATCAAAAAATACTTAACAATTCAATATGGGCTATTCCCAACAATATTTCTCTAATCGGATCACTATAAGGATTTTGAGAGGGTTTTGGACTAGTTTTGATTCTTGGCATTTTTTCATATAGTATTACCCAAAAAAATTTAAAAAAAATCTTGTAAAACCTTATTATTACCCATTTAAATATCTCCCAAATATCTCATATTACCATGTAATGATCACACATGCCAATGAGCATAAGAAAAACCTTCTCAGGCTTGGAAACCTTCATTTTACATACACATAAGACCTTCAAACATTATTTCTTGATTTATCCTTTAATTTAGAACATTAAACTTCATAAACATGATTAAATAAACCTATAACACCTAAAAAAATTCTCACATTGGCTCTTGGCATCTTGAAAACTCAACTTGACATTTCATTGGGCCACACTAGGTCTCTATGCATGTTAGACCTTGAACTACTAGTCACACTTGGATATTGAATGCACTTGGAAAATTATTGAAATCATCTCAAAAACTCATGAAAATGTTAAATTTAATCATAAAAATATCATAATATACCATTATTTCAAATACAATTTAAAAATTGCTACTAGGCATATGCCATCTCACTAGGTTTCTTCATG
Organism: Torreya grandis; assembly: GCA_037957365.1. Lineage (NCBI taxonomy): Eukaryota > Viridiplantae > Streptophyta > Pinopsida > Cupressales > Taxaceae > Torreya > Torreya grandis. The sequence goes on from JARHVA010000500.1 coordinate 4,362,545, forward strand.
TAGAGACAAAGCTTCAACTTAGACCTTGGAACTCATTTGAAGGATTATATAACTTATAGATAATTTTAACATAGTTTCCACCATATTTTACATGATATATTATATAATTTAACACCATCAAGCTCATACACCTTCATATCATCACCATGGTTCACAATGCTTCATGCCTATATCAAGACAAGACTAGGCCATGTTTGAGTCATCATGATTACTTACCATGTCTCTTCATAAGATAACCTATGGGACATAAAATAAATTTTAATTACCTTTAAATAAAATTAAAACTTAATTACATAAAAAACATATTATAAACATACCTCAACATGATGTAGATGTGGATGAATTCTTATTTCACTAGTTATCTTTCAATGAGGACACTCCTTAACATAATCGTATCCTCTACATGTAAGGTATTTTCTAGTTGTTATTTCCTATTATATTTATTAAATTCATTGAATGTTTATCTAAAATTAATTTTAGGTTTCTTATTCCTTGAATAATTATTAAATCCTACACTCATATATTGAATTGATTCTTGTAATTCCCATTCCATTTCTAGTTATTTTTCTTGAAGGTTTTTTTCGAGCTTCCAAACTTCTTTTTGATTTTTCATCTGACATTAGCAAGTGATTTGAAATTTTGATATTGATTAATTTACTTCTCAAATGCCTTGTCCATTTGGTGGATGGTCCATACACATCCACTTCACATCTTGTTTGGGTTCTTAAGACCATTATGAAATTCTTAGTTTGAAAATGTTAATATTTCTAACATTACAGAACATACTTAAAGAGTTTTGTAAATTGATCCAAGTAGTATTTTACTAAAAAATACATTTTATTTATATTATATAAATATATTAATTTCTTATCAAATTACAATTTTAGTAGACATTATGCTCTAAAAAGAGCATAAACTACTCCCAAGTAGTGGTAGTAGAGTCAAGACTCATTTCAAGATTCTTATTATCCTACTAAGTTGGTACTTCACCAACCAGTTGGTAAGCTCCCCATACAACCTTGGTTACATTATAATAATTTAAAATCTCAAAATATTTTTACATCTCAATGAGCCAAGATTTAGTTATAACACTAAACACTATACCATCAAACTTGGGTGGGTTCACTTTCTTCATATCTTGCATAAGATTTGTAGCTACTTGAGCTCTTTCTACTTGTTATTCCTCATTATGTCCCTGATTTTGAGTCTCTTCATAATCATATGGTTATTTCTCTATAACTTATTGTTCTTTTTACTCCTATGGTCCATGAAATTATTACTCTATATCTTATATATTATCTCTAATCTCATTAATGATAGTGATTATTTGATCAAGTTTTATAGCTTATTCTACTATTAGATGATTAAGATCAGCTTGAGGGTTTGAATTTTAAGTCCCCTCTCCAATTTATTTACCCTACATCACTCTCCTCACTAAAATTAGAAGAATTAATTTTATGTTAATGGAATCATTGGTTCTGAGCATTAAACCTTCACTTTGATACCACAATGTTATGGTCCCAATGGTTTACATAAAAGTTACAATTTTTTTAAAAATTCCATATAGATTAATTATAAAATAATATATAATCATTTTTATAATTATTATTTGAATAATAAATGTATCTAAATTAATAAATTTATATATGTATAAACCCACCAGTTAAAAATATGATCTATTTAGTTTTAGAAAAACCTCTAATAGATTAGAAGATGAATATTTATCATAATATAAATAGTGAAAAGAGTCAAGTACATAAAATAACAAATATAATCGACAAATACAACCATAAATAAGTATAAAACCACTACTATTATAATTATAGAATTATTTCACATCCACTACTATATTGAATTGCCATAAATAATAATATACTACACATTACATTTAAGTAAAAATTTAAATATATAATATATCATGTACATTAGTATAAAAAAGCCTCACAACCAACTCAATGATCTATATAAATATCCATGAGTGTGATTCTCAAATGGTTGAGTAGTTGAATAGTGGGAGAGAATCATCCAAGTGATTTATGTCTAACCATAGACCATCATTCTCCTGCACACCTCCCCATTAGGAGTAGACCTTCACTTCATGGAGGGGTAGAGAAGAATCATGTGAATATTAAGAAATCAATAAGAACCCATCTATGTAAAATCATTGTTAAATGTAACAGTCACATAGACCATGGAAAAAATCCTCTATCTACAATGATATCAACATACACATTAAACTATAAAGTACACTAGAATGAAAATGTCTCAACTATAACATTACTTTGGCCAAAATTTTCAATATATAAAAAAGATATCACATAGACCTGAGTCAATTACACTCACACATACTCTATGCTAGTGAATCATAATCCATATGATGTTATATATGATTTATCATATTATAGTAAACACCAATACAAAAAATCATGAAATGAAAGGAATAAATAACTATCACT
>JARHVA010000500.1:4370000-4415000 GCA_037957365.1 Torreya grandis
TGAATTGGATATAGTAGATCTAATATAAACAACATTACCCTCATCAGGTATCAACAAAGGGATAGTGTTAAGAGACTTCCTCCCTTGAGACATTTTTGGATTTGATACATTTAGACTAATGACACAAGGCAAACCAAACATCATAGTCAATTTTTAAGTTAACATAATGTATAAGTATTCTAATATTGGTAATGAAGACTATTGTGAATAAGTATGTGAGTAAGTTTGAAATTATATCTCTTTTGAAGGGACTTTCTTGCCTAAATAAATTGAGCAAAACATACAAGGAAAAGTTGTGAATGAAACACTAGAAAAATGATTGGCCTCTATAAGGGTGGTGGGATTTTTTGAACTTATAGTGGATTCTAAAATGGTTATAATATACTGAATTATCATTTTTTGAGTAGCCTTTTGACCATGAGTTTTGAGTGTAGCTTGTGACATCTTTCTATTATATACTTGTTTAATGATTATAATTTTCATAGCTTTGGAGGAGGAATATACACTCTCTCATAAATACTAAATGATGATGATATGACATCATGATTTTACACACTTTTAGCTATACTAGCTATGGGTGATAAAGGAGTAATTGAAACTAGACTAGTAAGAATAACAATAACACATGATGAAGGAGAATACCTTAACACATTAATGATTATAGTCATACTTAGAGATGATGATGGAGGGTAGATACCATGAAATATATTATTATTGAGAGAAGGTCCTATCCTTGGATACTTCTCTAAAGGTGTTGGTGGATCTGGTCTCTCTTCTAATTGAGATCATGCTTGTTGGGGATGTGATATTATCATCCCTAAAATCCTCATTTTAGTACTAAATTCTTCATCATATTGTGCATTCATTTATATCTTGTCATGTATATGGGGAATGTTATTTTACACCCCACTTATCTTTCCCATCAAGGAATATAAATGTCTCTTTACATTACCAGTGGGATCCCATTATCATAATTCATTATCATCCAAATTGAATAAATACCTATGTACAGATCGGGCTTGAAGTGTTGGCAATGTTATTAATATACTTCTCCCTATCCTATGAGGCATTAAAATCCATGAAGATTATTTATTCTATTTTAAATGGACACCTATACTCAACAAAAATAGGTATTTCACCTCCTAATTTTCTAGTTTATATGGTACATAGTGGGCTTCCTTTAGGGCTAAGATTAAAATTGATTATATCTGAATGAATGTGAAGTTTGGATATAATAGGCTCTAATATCTGAAATAGACCTCTTCATTTCCTTAGAGAGATTAATAATTACGATCTCATTGATTGGCCATTAAGTAGGGGATAAAATGAGTTGGGTATCTCCTTAATAAATTTTATTTATTTAAATAAATAGAGCTTAGTAAATTAATTAAGATAAAGGGTTAATGAGGATGGTGACTATATAAAAATATATATAAAATTTCGAAATCCATTGTGGCACAAGTTGTATGTATGATATAAGTGTTAGGAAATATTAGTATGAACATTAGTTATTATGTTATATTTGGTTAGTAGTTGGTTATTATTATCAAGTTAGAAAAATATATTGTTTATAAAAATAATATATTTTAGTTGTACCTATATCTCTATTAACAGGTTAGTTGTTTGTTTGCCTTCCTATTTTATAGGAAGTTGTTAGTCCATTTTGGTTATTCAATAGCCTATGTATTATTCAAATATATGGTGAATAAAATATAGTTTGGCTCTATGGTTATTTTTATGTGTTCATTCATTCCATTATTTTTGTATTAGATTTATGCAGATTTGAACTAGACTCATTATCTAGTATTAAAGTGGGTAGTATCAAAGCATCCATGGGTTATATTTGTAATTTCATTTACATTATCTTATGAAAATTAGGTTGACACAATAGGTGATAGTTTATTTTAGAGCTCATTTTAGTCAAGACCATGTCATCTCATTGGATTTCACCCTTTTCTTGTCATATAATATGTTATTCCCATGCTTTTTTGACATCCTCTAAATACCTGATACTGATTATTTTTATTTAATACATATACATAGTTTCATCCATGTTCACATGAGTAAACACACCAATGCATAGTCATTTTTTGATAAATAAAATTGCGTTGATCTAATTAAGCATGTAGTTCAACCAAAATGTTATCCTGCCACTATGCCAAAGAAAGTTAAGAGGTCTTAGAGTAATGCTAATCACAAATACCCACTTTTTATTCCATATTTCATGATTATTTACAATATATTTGGCCATGTTCTTAAGATCTGACTTCCATCAATCTGACTTCTAACACATCAACAACTAGCTGCCCTTGAATTTTACCATAGCTATGTAGTCAATTTATATTTAGCTACAGAGGCACTTAAAATAATTTTTATATTCACCTATCTATTTCCTCGTGCATGTTCATCTTAATGAAATAAAATTTGGAAACATATCTAATTGATTTCTATAGAGCTCTCCTATGCACAGGCAATGGTGAAACATATTCATTTACAAAATATCATCCATCATCTTCTAAAGCATCATATTTGACTTCCACCAAGCCTACCTTAGTTTGTTACAACTTAGACATTTCATGGTAATAGAGTTGAATATAGGATGACTCACTTTGGCACTTCCATGTCTAGCAAATCTAATAGCAAGGTTGGAAGACATATCAAATATTAATGTCACATATGAGATCAATACAAGGTGTGAGAAGATATACGTATAATGAAAAGGATTTCCAAACCATCTAATATTGACTTGTTCACCACATCATCAATCAACTTATTTATTACAAAGTCTAAAGAAGTTTAGTTTTTTATTATGTGACATTTTTAAAGTCCTAGTTTACAGATTGAGATTTTAAGGTTTAAGTTAATTTTAATGAGTATTACATGTCAATTTTTTTAATACTAATTCTAGTTGATTATTACATTAAATTTTAATTGTTTTTAATTAAAAATTATGTATTTCCAAAAGTAAAAGTAAAAAGAGTTTTATCTAGTTGTATATTAGAATCAATTTTGTGTCTTTTCTTAGTCTTAATTGAGTCCATTATATATTAGTTTTCTTGTATTTGGATCCATGTCAAATAGATTAAAATATATACATTTAAAAAAAATCATTAGAGTCAATGAGTCTAATTGGATTTTATAAAATAGATTTGTGTGTTTAAATGTTTGAGTCATTATGTATTTATTTGTCAAAAAATCTCTTTGTGTCTTTTATTTAATAAATTTAATATAGAGTATTTATTTTCCTCAAAGTCAAAAATTCATCAAAAATATCAAAAGTGTCAATTCCAAATTCAAAAGTGTTCAAATTTACAAGGAAACATTTTTGCTTGTATGCGACATCCTAAGTCAAATGTATCAATCTTGTGTGTGTGTGGGGCGGGGGGGGGGGGGGTTGTTGTGTGGGGGAGCCTATTCCATTCAGAATTACATGAGCTTCATTGACATATTATTTGAGTAAGAAACTTTTGACACTAGAGGCTAGAGGAAAAAGGAGGATGGAGGACACTTATACCTCTCATTAGCTACTAATGATGGGGTATCATTTTGTACTAGTGACACTTTCTATTTTTTGCATATTTTCTATGGTATGAAATAAGAACAAAAGTGCATTTTTGTTCATATAATTTCCAAATGTAATCCCATAAAAGTGTGATAGTACATGAGATCTAGACCCTCATTACTAAATCATGAGATGTTATTGATAAAATTAGTTGGTAGGGGTGTGCACACTACTTTTTGATTGGTTCAATTGATGTTCCCATATTTGGTTGATGTAGTTTCCTTTACATGGTTGGTGGATGATAATGTTTCCACCTTAGATTAGGTTCCCATGATTGGTTTATAGTTTTCTCATTTATTGGTTAATTAGTTCCTACAATCAAGGTACAAGGAATTAACACATAGGAAACTCAAGACATGTGTATGCTACTTAGATAGAGGATGGTGTTTTTCCCCATGTTCATACTAGGGGGACTGTTAGGAAATATTAGTATTAAAATTAGTTATTATGTTATATTTGGTTAATAGTTGGTTATTATTATCAAGTTAGTAAAATATATTGTTTATATAAATAATATATTTTAGTTGTACCCATATCTCTATTAAAAAATTAGTTTTTTTTGCCTTCCTATTTTATAGGAAGCTGTTAGTCCATTTTGGCTATTTAATGGCCTATGTATTATTTGGATATAGGGTGAATAAAGTATAGTTTGTTTCTATGGTTATTTTTCTATGTTCATTCACTCCAATATTTTTGTATTAGATTTATGCAGATTTGAACCAAACTCATTAATAAGACATCATGTAAAAAATCTTCCCTTATCTCACTCCCCTAACATGGTCATTCAAATTATACAAAATTATCTCTCTAAGTAGGAAATTATTTGTCATTAATAATAATGGAAACTAGGGAGACCCAAATCTTATCAATAAGAGTAATGTATGAAAATCCATATAACTTGTTCATCAATGCCATGCTCACTCTAACATTTGGTATGAAAAATTTTCTAGGAAAATAATCAAAGTCTTCCCTATCTAGCCAATTATCTACATACTTAGCATATCATTCGATAGATTATCTTAAATTATGTCTATTAAGCCACTCTAAACACACTATTTGATTTTATATGAATGTTGGGAGAGGTAGCATATAATTTTTATCAAATTTAATCCTTGATATGAATGTAAATTTGTATTCGAGGTTTGGAGATAAACTTATGTCCTCTCTAATATCAAATCTAATAAATAGATTACAAAATAAATTAATGCATGTGAATACCTTTGGCTTAGCATATTCTTAGTGTAAATTTTCATTCCAATAAATAATGTCTTAAAATTAATCCATTTGATCTTGAAATATGACCACATTATCTATAATTACATTTATCTCATCCATCTCTTTCAATACGTAACTATAATTTTTAAAACCCACAACATGTGAGATAGAAACTCATACTCATAAATATTAGGTTTCACTAGGAGAAAAAGATGATGAATCCATACTATATGTCTATTTTATGTTTAGGTGATTAGTTGAGTTATTGATTTTTATGTGTGAAAATGAGTAAAATTGAATTTAATTTGAAAATAGTTTGCATTCATTTGGAATGCTATGAGATAATTTTTATTTTGAAATAATGGCATGAATTTCATGAATTAATATATCAATGAAAATTTTGAACTTCCTATTTATTTATTAAAGTGTCAAATTAAAGCTTTCTACATGCACTTTTATTGAAGAAGGCAACATTTATATCTACTTTTGATGTTTTACCCATTGTAGTTTTATTTTTCCCCATTGATACATGATTTTATTCTTAATTAATCTTGGTCATCTAAATTTCATCAACACATAGTCTCAAATTTATTAGTCATATGGAGTTTAATTTTATATTTTCCATGTGGAATGAATGAGATATTATTTTTTTCACATTATATCTTGGGTATTTTTGAGATTGACAACTTTATGCCACCTATCAAATGTTTGGATGCAAATACATTTCATTAATTTTGTGAATGGTAATACTAATATAAGATTTTTGTGTGGCTTACTCTGAGTGCATTATCGTAAAAGAGTTATATCAAACTCCTCTTAGTTTTATTTTAGCTATTTGACCATTAATGTGACACTTTTCCTACTATACTTGGTTTATTCAGAGTAAAAAAGACTATATGGCCTAATAGAGTTTTTAGGATGAATGTAGGGAATCAAGAGACTATGAAACCAATCAGAATGTGAAATTTGGAACCTTTCTATTGATTCAAAGTCATGGGGTTGATTTTAGCTTCTTGGAGTTGGGATCTTGGTGCAAGGATTTATAATAATTCAAGAGGTTTAGAGAACTACAAATACAACCTCATGATTACCTTAGAGTTACAAAGTTATATTAATTAGTTTACAAACTTGTAATGAAGTATATCAAAATGTGATACTATGGGAAAGCCTAATAAAATATAAGACTTTAGGGAAGTTCATAAACATATGAAATCATGGATTAAATTCATGAATTTTCTATGTCTGTGTGAGATAGTGCATGATGATAAAATCCATAGTGAAAAAATCATGGTAATATAATGGATCCATGAAAATTCACTTAGACAAATAATATGTGAAATAATTAGCTAAGTAAACAAATGCAATTTCCAAAATGATCATGATTTCATTTTAAATAAATACTTAAATAAAGTATAAATAAATGAAGTGAATTTTAACACAAAATAAGTTTGAGTAGCTACTTAGAAGTGAAGAACCATGGCCTAACTAATTTTATGATTTAATGCTAGTATTTTTAGTTCTAAATAAGTGGGATCACTAGTTTTTAAAATGGGGGCATGTTGACCACATATAAGTTAGTTTATAATATTTTAAAAAAGATGTTTTTTATATTTATAGTTTGGTATACTATAACTAATTCTCATTTTTTTTGGATATTAATGAACAGGGCAAGGATCCATCCAACCCTATTTTACTGATAAAATAATAATAATGTGAGTTTTAGTATTAAGCATGTAATTTCCAAGTTTATATCTATTGAACACAATAATTAATCACAAATTGTCCATTTATTTATATATATTTTAATCAACCAATGTATGGTGTATGTAATAAATATCTTTCACTCTATGCTCATGATCATAATGTGCCAACAAGTTACCCAATGCATTCTCAAGGGTATATATGTATAGAACAATGGTCTATTAAGTATATCTAGAATAATGAGTGGTGGATTAGGTATATATTATTTAATTTCATTGAAATAATGTTTACATTGTTAATCCCATTCAAATTATGTGTTTTTATGTGGTTATCTATAAAATGGATTACTTTTGTCAGCTAACTAAGCTATCAAATGGATTGGATATTTATTTGAAAAATTATCAATTTTTTTAATTCCATGGGTGAGAGAATATCAAAAATGGATTATAATTTTCTAGGATCAATTTCAATACCAAATTAATAGATAATCAAACCCAATAAATTTATATATGTAATACTAGAGATACACTTGTTATTTATGATTTAATCTAACATTCTATTTTCATGACCATTATAATTATTTTTATATGGCATTGACATGGTCTTCAGGATTATTTTATTTTCCAAAAATATCATCAATGAAGTCCTCAACAAGTTTATACACATAATCAAAATATATTTTTTCATATACTTCTAATAAATACCTTAATCATTTTTAATTTTAAAAGACATGACAATGTACAAAAATATGCCCCATATAGTATTGAATGAAGTCTTATAATGATTGGAGTGATTTATCTTAATTTTATTATAGCCAATAAATTTGTCCATGAAGGATATCATCTCACACCCAATAGTAGAGTAAAAGATCATATTGATGTTGAATAGAGGAAATTCAGCCTCGGGATAAGCATATTTTAAATATTTAAAGTCTAAAGACATCTAAATGTGTCTATCAAGTTTTACAACTAAGAAAATGTTAGAAATCCAAGTTTAGTAATAGATGTTTTGTATAAACCATACATTTAGTAGATTTTTTATCTTATATTTATCCAATAAATAAAATATATGATGCATACTTGTAATGTATTTATTATAGAGTTTAGCATTAGGATGGATAACTTGATTATGAACTATGATGGATTGATTGATACCATACATTAAAAAAATAAGCACATATAAATAATTAAATATATATATATATCAAAAACTCTCTATGATCTCTATATTATGATGGTGTCATCAATATAATAGGTAATGAAAATTTAGGATATTCCTTTGTGCCATATTTGACATAATTTTCCCCTTTGTTTAGTAATATATATTAATTCTCAATGTATGGAGTTAAAGGTAAATAATCATGACCATCTAGTGGGATGTCATATTTGATAAGAGAAGGTTAAAATTCAAAAAATTATGAATGGTGACTAAGTTTATTAACAAATATTATGTTATGATGGAAAGATGATAAATCTAGATAATATCTTATATATTATTCAAAGGCTTCATTATTTATTCCAAAATATGGATCTATTTTACTATACATATCACCTAGTTCCTTTCCACTATTCTCAACTATGCATTTAAAACAATTTTTCAAGCACTTATTAATGTTTTTTATTATAAAGTGTTTTTTCAATTAATTTGGAGTGAAATAATTAGTGTTGGTATGGTCTAGGCATTATTGTATTAAGAATGTCAATAACTTATAACATTTAAAACCAAGGTTTTTATCAAGGATGATAAAACTACATGTATTTTTGGGTGGAAGTTATATTATCACCCTAGTATTTATGTAACCACCCTGATAGTTTGACAACTGCCAATCTATATAAAGTGGTAGTTTCATCACCAACCAAAACATAGAAATGAGACTGGTTATAAATGTTTAATCTTATTTATGATGGTTAATTTTGATTATTTATAAAGTTACAAGTTATAAGGGAATAAAAATAACCTCTTTGGAAGGTGGAGGACATAAAAAATGCATTGATAAGTATTGAAGGTAGATTCATAATGTAGTTTGAAATTTTGGGTCCTTATTCATGTTGTCTCATTTTTTACTAGCTATGAATGGTTTTTCCAGTTCTACTGGATCATTATAGAGGGTTTAAGTAGTGAAAATAGTATTATGTGCAATATTTGGATAACATAGTATTGAAAACTCTATCCATAAAGGTGATGTTCATTTGTAACTTATATAAGTATTGAATTACATAGTGAAAGGGGAGTACAATTGCCTCACCTAATATATTTTAATACCTGTAATTTATCTAAGTCATATAGTGTGTTCATATTATGATTTGTATTTTCATTTGATTCTCTCTTATGTTTAGTTTTATATACATTTTATTTATAGTACTTTTTTTCTTTATTTTACTATTGAAATTAGTATAGAATAGTTTATATACACCTAATATTTTTACTTTATCACTTTAATGATGTTTTATCTTGTAACATCTTGTCAATGAATCAATTTAATTAAGTTCATGCCTTAAAGGGTTCACCAAGAATGGGGTGGGATCAACTTATGGTACTTTTGGAAAGATGTTTGCATAATATTTTGTCACACCATCACTACTATTAGTATGACCTCTTTCAAGTCTCTATTCATCATTACCTTCCATATAATTCCTATCTAAATTTGATAACTTCACTATATCCTATGGTATCGTACTATCCTATACTATCTATTTTGTAACTTTGTATCCCTTTTAATGTATCATCTAGCCTGATAAAATTATGAGAGTGCCTTTTACCATTTTCACTATATCAACTTGACTAATATTGTACTATGCCAACTAACATCTCCCATCTATATTAGCTTATTTTATACCATAAACTTAGAGTTTAGTGTTGGTTTTAGGTATTGTAATGGTATATATAGGGTTCATATTTCAATCTTTACAAGATATATCACAATCATACATTATACTTGCACTTAAATCTATTCCTTAAGGAGTATTTGGGAGACTTGGTGGTTTAAAACATTATCTTAGAGGTATTATCTTATGGTATCATTGAAGATTAATATGATTTATTAATATATATTAACTAAGGATATATAGGTATTCATATATCCATTTGAGGTTTATAAATTACAATAATCTCTTGAATAGTGCCACTTAATTTAAAAGGAAAGATTAAAGCATCATCAGGTCTACCCTGAGGTAGGTATTACTCTCCCTATAATATTTCCTTTACTTACATAGTATATTATATTTTTATTTATTTATATATGTATTTGTTTTTCCTTTCTTAGGATCCTCCTTATACCAAATAATATGATATAGATACATGGTTGCTTAGACTTTCCATTTATCACCTTAAGTTTAATATAATCCCATTTGGATGACCATTGAACCTTACCTTATTTATAATAAATTACCCATATTTATTTTTATATATTTATAACCAATTACTTTACTTGAATATTGAAAATCATAGTTAAAATGATCTACTTTTGTTTAGGTCTAGTGAGAGATATATCCTTGTGTCATAGGCTTAGGATTTGGAACCCTTTCCTATTAATATTTGATTTCTAGGTTACCCATTGTTAGATATATGGATATCATTTGTCCTTACCCACTAATATGAGGATACACAAGATATATTTTATTAAAATTATTTGAATCCTAGTATATTTAGAGAAAGAGGATAGTTTTGGGTCATCCTAACCCATGTATACATTCTAGGAACACATGGCCATGGGCATAAGAAATTAGACATGTTTAAATGACACATAAGAAAATAACACACACATAGATCCAAGGGGCACACATAATAATAAATAAATTTATAGCTTATTATTTAATAAATTTAAGAACATCAAATGAGCATAGAATAAGTAAAGATAAGTCTACACTATCCATATGTATTAATGCCACATCATAGAAAAGTATCATATTTATGTATCATAATATAAGATATGATTAATTATAAAGACACTTGAAATATATTTATTTCATTGAAAATGCCATATATAGATATAGCCCACTATAATGTAACCTATATAATAAGATGCCTCAAACTAGGCATCACCACTAGGTGGAAGAAAATTTAACATATAATAAATCCGAGTATGATATGTATTTCCTACATCACACTCACTTACCTCGTGAAATGCATGTGTGTTTCAAATTAATATGATATATACCAAAATATGTGATAGATTTAATATGTAAAGTAGTAAAATATCAACTCATGTCATGCTCAAAAACTTTTTTTTTTTAATTTTTGAGAATATTTTGAATGTTTTTATTTTTTTCTATTTTTTTTTAATTTTTTGACATATTTGAATGTTTTTTTATTTTTATTTTTTTTTGACATGATTGAAATTTAAAAATTGGATCCAAATGACCATATATTTTAAAATAGAACAAAGGTGGGGAGAGTGAAATAAAGTAATATGCCCCCACTATAAATGTTTATTATAATAATGTAGATCGATTTCATGTCGACATTCCCTTAGTGGTAAATAATTAATGTATGATCAGGTAGTCTACATGAGTAAGAGTGTGTAATTATGTAAGATCATGTGGTATAAAAATGTGCACTATAAAAGTGTCATAGATGTTTGGATTAGTATAGATAATAAAAATTAAAGGGAAAAATAAACAAAGTCAAGGGATAAAATAAATATATTATGTAATGCATTTGTACACATGTGTGCTGAGATAGAATAAAAAAGAGTATGAAAATATATGAGAAATATTTATATATTGGAAACTATTTTATTTTAACAAATTACTTAGTCCATACGGCCTTCCCTTGGAGTTATCTCATAACATATGTAATCATCATCTTCATTCTATGTTAAGCCATGAATTGAGATAGGTAGGATGTTGATGTATAGATTCTATGTTTTTAGGAGTATCATAAAAATATTATTCATAATAATGATCACAATCACCCTATTTGTCTTGAAATTGTGGTATTCCACACTTCTCATTATTTTTATCTATATATTTAAAACCAATTGTACCATAATGTGGTGTTGATTTTTTCAATTTATTTTTGCTTTACTATTTGTTGTATCATGTGATCTACTATGACTATATTAGTTATATTTTATATAATTTTAGTTAAATAAAAATTTCCTCTATCTTTTATTTATCTACATATTTTTATTCTCTTGAAATATTAAAAATTATAGCTTCAACCTTAAATGTAGCATAGTCATGACCTTTACCCAATGTTTCCCCCATTGTTTGTAGTTATTATCTTCCTAATTTTGAATTGCAATGATATAATATATGGTTGATATGAAATATTAAGGATAATTTTTTTATCCAAAGTGTTATTTTAAACTCAATGGATCCAATAAAACATTTAGGCCCAATAATATTTACAAATGTCATCTGCCAAACCCAATATATTGAAGAAGTGTCATGATACATATATTGGATTGATTAAAAGAGGACATATATAATTAAGTACAATTATTTCCATCAATGTGAAGACTAATATTCAAATACTATAAATATGAAGATTTTTTTTAGTTTCCTCATTTGGAACCAAATTAACCTTATTTAGTATGTCTTGGTTTGAATTTCCTTTGTGAAAAACTATTTATTGATGATGTTTGCGTGCTTATCTTGAGTTTGTTTTTGAAAATTTTCATTTATTATTTCTCTTGTATTAAATTAACATTTTTTATTTGTTCCAATTTTATTTTATCTTTATGTAACCTTTCTTTATTTTCATGTTCCATTTGTAACCTTTTTTGCTTTGTTTTTTTGTTTATAGTTGTTCCTTTTCGATTTATTTTTTATATAACATGTACATTTCCCATTATTCCTTTTGTAACTACCAATTATAAAAACTTTCCTTTTTATTTTCTTACACGTTATCTTTATAAGGTTATATTTTTACTATGACATGCAAAGGGTTGTATGTATGTGAAATCTTGCATTCAAGTGATGTAACCCTTAGAAATACATATTGTATTTTATCTTATTATTTTTTTGAATTAATATTGTAAAAGTGCTTATGATTATATTATGTTGACTATATTAAATTATATCTTTTCCTTTGTCCTTGGAAACTTATATATTTATAGTGATTTTTGATTCATCCATATTTATTGTACACGAATCATCTCAATATGTTCAAACTCCTATAGGTGTAAATAGAGTATGAGATAAGTATTATTATGGATTGATAGCATTTAAATTTATATTATACAAATTTTTATCTTTTATTTCTTGCATATCATCATCGTCACTATCATACCAATATGTAATTAGTATATTAAAAAATTTCCAAAATAGGGATATCTGGTATTTTCTTTGATTATTGTATAGTAATTGGTAATGTTTTATATGTATCTTATTTAATGGACATGATTGATGATATTTCATCTTATACACTTTCTCACCTACCTCATATGTATCCATTCAATAAAGTGTGATGGGTTCATAGTTAGTATAATAGAATGATCCTTATATTTTGATTGGTCACTTTGTAATATTTGAAAGGTGTACCATATGATGGAATTATATACTCATATATATATATATATATATATATATATATATATATATATATATATATATATACACATATATACATACATACATACACATACATACATACATACATACATACATACATACATATATATATATATATATACATATATATATATATATATATATATATATATATATATATACAACCTCCATGGTGTGAATACCAGGGCACCCCAAAAGTATGTTAAGGTGTAAATGATTAGTCAGGACTTGAAAAATAATAGGAACCATATTCAAATATACTAATATATCCAATGTGAAATATCCAAGTGTTTAATGAGGATTATTATCAAATCCATTAATATTTTATCCTAATTTTTAAAGGATGTTTATATTGATACTAATTAGTGTAATAAGTCAAAGTTACAAATATTCATCCTTGACCCATTGCCAGTCAAAACATATTTTATTACCTTTCCATGCACTTGAGCTTGAATGAATAATATAATATCTTGATATATGATATGGTTATAAGGTAATTATTCCTTATTGAAGGTGATGAACTTGTTCATATCCTTGATTGTAATCATTAAAAAAGAAAATGATTTTGTTTATGTATTAGTAGGAATATTTTTTTCTCAACTATTCATATAAGATATATTTATAGATTATTGATATCTTTTATAACTCCAAAATATATAATTTAAAATGGTATTCCCTAGTTGATAAATGATATCACAAACCTTAGATTGACTATCCTACCTTCAAAGAATTAGATGGGGTTAAGGATAAACATGTTGACCACCTTTGTTATATCAAAATAAATGAGGTACCCATCCTTGTCTAGTGTTAGAAACATGAACATTAGAATTCAATAAAAGCCATGGTGAATAATAAGAGTAGGAAAATGAGTGAGAAAGCATTGAGGTTTAGGGTTAGGAGGAAAAAACTAATTCATGCACACTCTTTGGCACCTGGTGGTGATAGGAAGTAACTCATATTAGATATTTCAAAAATGTGAATTGAGGAAGGAGTGAGATTGTATATTATTAATTTTAGATTTTTTTATGACATTTTCATTAATTAATGCCAATATATAGTGAATAAAAATAAGATATCAAAAAGTAACATAGAATGTGATGATGAAATTCACTAGTTAGATGGAAAGATACAAGAAACATTAATTCATTATTACCATTATCTTAGCATAAAACTTTTAAATTTAAAATGGGACTAAGGGTGTAACTAGGTAAGTTGTGTTTGATTTATATTCTCTTAGATATATTGATCTTAGTCATAAATAATGAACAAATACCAAATGTCACTAAATACAGAGGATTACACCATCCCATTTCTACACTATCATGTCTCTAAGGTAATTTGAGATTAACTCATTGGGGATTATCTATAACCATTTCACTAAAAAAATAAATTTTCGAAAGGCTTACTATGGCTTAAAGGATAAAAACCTTATACATTTATAATATATCAAGAGTTAAATGGAAAATAAAGTTCCTATATAGTGTTGTAAATGTCTTAAGTATTCTAGTAGTACCCCTCACACCATTACATAGTAAAATAAGAGAATATTTTCCCATAATTATAGATCATATGAGTTTTAAAACTATTAGAATATAGTTTCTAGAATTCAAGAAAAGAAAGATAAATTTGAAATTGAAAATTAAATTAGATGAAAAATATTTTCATGTATAGAAATAAAATATAATATGAAACCTTTATACAAAAATAAGAAAAATAAAATTCTCAAAAAATTATAGGTTCGCCAATATGTTTTACCTTATTCTTGATTTAAAAATTAATATGTTTTATAATATGTGTAAAACCTAAGAGAGATCTGAATAATAAAGAAATAAAACTATTAACAATTTTGATTACAACTAATTAAATATATAAACATGTTTTTTCTAGAAACACTAAAAAATAAATGTACTTAACTTAGATATAGGTATTGGACTAATGTTTTTGATGTTTGAAAGCAAAAATCACCAAACTATATCACTCTAGTTGTGCATGATCAAAAGTAGAATCTATGAATATTCCTAGATAGGACTGCATTGCTTGGATAATAGTGCAAGATGACCATTTATACTGACTACATAATTTTCTATTTTAACTATGAATGATAATTGATAGTGAAAATTAGAGTAATAAAAACTATAACAACTTAGAATTGGGAGTAAAATATAAATATGTTTCTAGTCATGACTATGCTCCCGAGATAGTTGGATAGGTCGACCATATTTATTGATTGTGAAAAATTGTGGTTATTCCACCTTATGTGTCTATGTTTGATGAGATGGTTGAGATATTGTGTTTCACATATTTTTTCATGGAATTTTTTTCTCCTTGTCTTTGATGTGGAAACCATAGGGGTTTTCGTGATAGATAGAAACCTATAAAAAACATAGGGAGAGTGTAATGGGTTGAGTTGACCCATATAACCCCCTTGAATATTTACCTCTACCTTCACATATAAATACTTATAATATGTAATCAAACCACATGTAGTCCTCCCACTTAGAATGATTATGCATCTATGTTTCTTGACTATATGTATGTAGCTAGAAATTTGACCTTGATATTTGAAAATTTTAGCTCTTGAATTTATTTTAGATGTTTTAGAATTGATATAGGACTGATCTCAACTATTGATATTGAATTTGGGAAGAGTATTCTAGATTTTATCAATGTGTAATTATGTAAAATATGGATGCTATATTAGGACTCAAGTATATTTGAAATGTGGTTTTGAATATATAGTAAAACATTTTAACAATTTTATTTAGTTAGCTCAAAATAAAAATTCTAATTTAGAAACTATTTATTTGTTGGCATGGAAATAATGCCACTCTAAGTGGATAGATTTATGGTAACAAATCTATCTACATAAGGTGGACATGTCTCAGAAAATCAAAGATAATTATCTCAAGTTGGAGGTAATCGATAATGATGTAAAAAATGTTTGAGCATTAATATGGAATGTTTAGTGTAATAGTGATGTCTAACATATGGTTAACCCTACATATAAATAAGTGGATTAGAGGAATAGAAATTAATATTCATGTATTTAAGATGAATTAAAATGGTTTTGGATGTGTTAATAATTAATATTTTCTAGGGCATGTGACCATATTTAGGTATCTACATGATGTATGCTATTGAAACTATCCTATATGGGCCTCAACATCATCTACCCTATGTTTATAAATAACATTTTTTCATTTAAATGAGTCATAGGCTAGAAAAAATAATCATACACTTAGAAACATTAGTGGACCTATGTAATGGCACATTCACCTCCAAGGTGTTGCATATAAAATTACAATACCTCATGTGTCATAGTTATCCACATAGCCAAATTTATAAAAATTCACACCAAATCAATCATTGGTATTTAACAAGTTAATAAATCCATACAATGTAAATTAACTAGCCATAAATAATATAATTTCCATCATCTATGAGGTTTTATTCCCATCATAACCCTATTACTCCTACTCTTTCACATACCGCATATCATCCAACATAATCATTAGGCTATACATCTAGTCCCATTGCGAGCTCACCAACAACCACTATTATTATAGGTGGAAAAAATGGAATCATATATGTTCCATCCTATCATGATATCTTTATGTAGGGATAATATTATTAAAAATATAAATATCTTATAATATAGGAAAATGGAGAAGACCATACTAGATTAAACATACATACAATATGTCATATTAAAAACTAGGTGGGGCTATAAACAATACATGTTTTTAAAAAAAATTGGTATCAAATATATAATTATGAAGCATATGTAAGTAATTAAAAAAAAGACTCACATAGATATAAAATTTAAAAGGGGTAAATAAAAAGGAGAGAAATACTATTAGGCAATAACAAAGAGGTATCTAAACTAATGATTTTAACAAAGTGGTATCTAACTATGGTGGTAATGACATGAAAATATAACATAAGTTATCATAATCATGGAAAGATAACAAAAAATAATATAGCATATGCATATAAAACAATTAAAATAAAGAGTTTTAGGATAGGGGTACTTACCTTAGGTTGAGTTGTCAATGCATCAATCTCCATCTTTGCTCAAGTGTCACTTTATGAGAGATATTATATGTGTTTAACCTAATTCATTTTTTATGAAAAATAAGGAATAAATTGATTGAAATTAAATATATCTATGTATGCATGAATGAAATTATATAGTTTAGGATTATCTAATAGGCTACAAAAATAAACAAGTCCAAGTGCAATAATGAAAATAGACTTAGTAGTGTAAATGAAAAATGAATAATGAATGATCACACATGATTGTTATTATAGAAATAAGATAATTTAGAATGAATGTACTAAATGTATGTAACCTATTACTAAAATATAGAAATTGGAATGTGTTCCTAAATAAACCCATACACTCTAAAGATGTGTTTTATACATAATCGATCATGATAGCTCATTAGAGCCATGGTTATCTTCCTATAATCATTATTTTGTGCATTACCATATTAATGTCATTATTTTAGCTTTGATTAACTTATCTATTGGGAATAATATTTATAATAAAATAATACCATCCTTGACCTGGAATAATATTTATAATAAAATAATACCATC
Organism: Torreya grandis; assembly: GCA_037957365.1. NCBI lineage: Eukaryota > Viridiplantae > Streptophyta > Pinopsida > Cupressales > Taxaceae > Torreya > Torreya grandis. Next base: position 4,387,596 of record JARHVA010000500.1, read on the forward strand.
CTTGACCTGGATTTAGAATCCAAAAACAAACAAAATTAATGGAGTTAAGTAAAGATCAAGGTAGAGTTACAAACTATGTATCCCAAATTCAAAGAATCATTCCCTCAAGTAGTTATACAAGTATTTTTATGGAACAAATTGAGTGAGGTTTTAAAACCTTATCTTCACTAGAAGTGATGATGAACAAGCTTTCCTAAATCTTAAAGAGTTACTAACTTTGACACATGTACTTGTATCAAATCTGAACATACATTTTGAAATATGGATTGATGCATCCAAAGAAGGCTTGGGTGGTGTTTTAACTTTGAATGGTTATGTTGTGGCTTATGAGTCATGGAAAATAAAATAACATGAGAATAATTACACCACTCATGACCTTGAGCTTGTTTCCATTGTTCATGGTTTGAAGCGATGAAAACACTTTCTGTTAGGTAAGTATTTTGAGGTAAACTCTGACCATCACAACCTAGAATATTTATTTTCTTAGGATGATTTAAATGTGAATTATCACACATGGCTAGAATTTTTAATTAATTTTGATATGAATATTTAATATGTGAAATGTAAGGAGATTCATTTTATTGATGCACTCAATTGATGCATGTATCTCACTACCTTATTTGTTTTACATAATAATTTCAAACCTAAAATATTATAACAATAGTGTCCAGGATGACCCTGATGAGGACCCAGCATCAAAGAATGAAAAGGAAACCACAGGGCAGGATGATAATCAAGATATGCAAATGGAAATTCAAAATGGAATGAAAGAGCGGGAACATAAGGGTCGAGAAGATATCACTAAAGAAGACAGGAACAGTCCTAATAAAAATTTTGAGTATTGGAGGGGGAAAAAACTGAATGATGAAACACATACTCCAATGAACTGGGTTAATTGCAAAGCAGAGGCATCTTCTCAATTTGATTCTTGGATGTGTAGGGAGGTTATAAACCTCAAAAGGAAAGTGGAAACAATGGAAGATACTCTGAAAGAGGTATGGAACAAAATCAACAATATGGATAATCAGATAGGAGAGATCCCAACCAAGCTCAAAGCCTATGAGAAAAACCTTCGGGAACTAATTAAGGACAATAGAATGAAAATGGAGGAAGCTACGTCCAATATTTGTGCTGCTGCTGTCAATATTGGTAAAAGAGCCAGTGAGGAGACTAAAGCTCTGGAGGGACCTAGTAAAAGAATGAGACAAAGTACTAGAAAGAAGGTAACACAAAGAGGAGCAATGCTGGAGGAAACCACTACCTAGGATACTATTTTGAAAGAAAAAGAAACAATGAAAATGATATTGGAACTGGATGAATAATCTGGTTCCTCTTGCTGGTAAAGAATCTGGTCTAGTTCTTTTTTTTCTTGTTGTCTTCCTATGTCTATGGTGGTGCCAGATCTCTATTTTTTTGGGGTGTGATCGGTTATCTTTCTGGTGGTTTCAGGTCCATTTAAAACCTATTTTTGCTACATCCTTGTAGTAGTTTTTAGACTTTGTCTATGTTTTGGTTGTTCTATCTCTTTGCCTTGTACTAGGGTTTCGGGGCCCCTTCAAAACTTGCTTTTACCATAATCTAAAACAATAGTGTTATGATAAGTTTTGCCAAGATGTAAGTACAAATTTGACTAACAAGCCTATTGAAAAGATTTTTTTTGAATTTTTTAATTGATTTTGATGGTTTAATTAGAAATTAAAAACAAAATTTATGTACCTAATTTTGGTGACTTAAGGAACATTTTTTTAAAATAAATGCATGAAAAACCTCATTTTGCTCATCCAGGATGACACATGAACTTAAAAGGCTATACTATTGGCATGTAATAAAACATGAATTTTTTGACTTTATGTCAAGATGTTTAGAATGTCAATTTGTGAAATCTAAACATTATCATTCAACAAGATTTATGTACCCTCATGATGTACCATGAGGTAAATGGGCTATGATCTCATTAGATTTCATATCTAGTTTGCCAAAATATATAATCAAACATGATACTATTCTAGTTCTGATAAATAAATTTATTAAAGTTGGTCATTTCATTGCAATAAAATTAATTGATGATGCATCTATGTTTGATTGATAATTTATGAAATAAATAGTATGGATGCATGGCATGCTTGAAGTTATTATTTAAGATAGAGATAAAAAATTTAATTTAAGGTTTTTCAAAACTTTGACTGCCACTTTTGGTACAAAGTTGAATTTTAGTTCTTATCACTAAAAAATGGATGGTTATACATAAATATTAAATGAAGTTGTGGAAGATATGTTAATAATGTATGTGATGGATGAACAAGGTAAATGGGTGGATTGTTTACACTTATTTTAATTTGATTATAAGAACACATACCATTCTATGATTTAAATGTCTCCTTTCAAAGCTTTATATGGATGCAAGTGTAGAATTTCACTTGGTTGGGAAAGTTTAGAAAATAGAACTATTGCTGTTTTTGATGCTTTACAAGAGTATGATAGGTAAATGGAACTTACAAGGCAAAATTTAAAGGTTGCCTATGGTAGGCAAAAGACTAATGCTGATTTGAAAAGGTCACCATGTGAATTCCAAGTGGGAGATAAGGGTTTTCTACATGTTAGACCACATAAAATTTCTATTAAATTTGGAAAGAATTTCAAATTAGCTCCACAATTTATATGACCTTTTAAAATTTTATAAAAAAATAGTCCTATTCCCTATCAGATAGCCCTTCCTCCTTTTGTCTCAAATTCACAATGTGTTTCATGTTACTTTATTGAGAAAGTATATTTTTTATCCATATCATGTTTTGGATTAGACTCACCTTTAGGTTTCAGAAGAGGAAAAGATGCAGTTAGATCCAGTAAAGATCCTAGACCATCATAGTGTTAAATCGAGAAATCATGAAATTTCCTAAGTGTTGGTTCAATGGGATATTTATGGGAAAGAAGTGTTACTTGGGAAGATGATAGTCTTTTCAACCAACATTATCCTTGGCTATTTTCATCATCAAGATGAATTGTTTACATGTGGGGGAGGATGTCATGATGTTGTTTGACATGAATTTATTTCATTTGTTGATATAGTTTAGTTACAAACTATCTGAGACATATTTATTTGGTTTTATAATAACCCCATTGGGTTTTATTAGAATAGGGTATTTTAAAAAAATTACACATATTAATCTAACATATTTCACCATGATGAAACATAAGTGATCTTTAACTAAATGTATTATTTTTAGTTAACCTTATTAAAGGTATGTAGCTAATCCATTTAGCTAATGATCACCATAACAGTAATTTATAAAAATAGGTACAATGTTAAATATATAAATTAAGACTATTTATTTCATAGAAGTAGTATTACAAATTTAACCATGACTGATACAACATTAAAGCCACTATTTTGAATGTACATATGAATAAAAATTATAATTTTAGCAATAATAAATGTCTCAATAATAATAATACATTGATACAAATCTTCATGGAACATAAGTCTCAATGAACATAATGTATCCAGAAGTAATATCAAGTGTAGTACTATTGTGGGCAGAGAGAGCATCATTTGAGTGCTTTTCCACACCAACCATATACCATCAATCCCCTGCACTATCTCCTAACAATGTAAATTCCCTCCCTTCATGGATGGGTAGATAATGATGGTGCAATAATCCAAAATGACAAATTAGAACTTGTGTACTATAAGATAGCTAATACTTGATATATATTATAAAGAAACACATTCTAACATGATACCGTACAAACATGTAAACTATATAAAATATATGAAATGATAATGTTTAAATATAAACATTAATTTGGCCAAAGTTTTCATATAGTTATTAATCTCTAGAATCAATCAAATTCATACACACCACTCAATCAGATTAAACCTCATCTTGCATTAATGTTGTTAAATAAGTGAGTGGAATCCATGACACTACTAATTTAGGGTCATTAATGTGAGATTTTTTTATTTATATAATAATATAAAAACTAATAGCCTTAAACAAAATATTCCCTATTAGCATATATAAATTATGCTAAGCACAAAAATATCAAATACATACACTTAGTCCATTAAATTTAATGTAATGAATCTTAAATCATCTAATTTATTATACAATAATAAACATAGTCATAAATATCCCTCATTAGAAACATACCATCTAAATAAGAAACATGTCAAGGTATCTAGTTATAAAATATCAATATGTATCTATAAATGTTATTTCATCCATTTATAAACATTTTCATAGCTTAATATTTAAATAAAAGAAGTAAATTAATAATATCATTTCAATACACAACATTAAAATGAAAATTATTAAATTTAAACACCATATAATTAAAATTTACTTTAACCCAAATACACATAGCAAAATCACCCATAATTCTTTATTATACGAGTACTGGTCACAAGCATAGAATAGGTTGTGTACATCTATATATGGTATATCAATTTTTATATTTATAACATAATCAAAAAATCATATGTATATACCATATATATGTACATGTTTTAAACTCTTGGGTATATATATAAAATCCTATACAATCGATAATCTAAAAATTCATATGTTGTACTCTAAGTAGACAATATATTATCCATGATATTAGGGTATCTCATATAATATAGGTATACATTAAAGCTATAATATTTCATCAAGATTATTCACAATACCAATGATTCCAAATTTTATTTCTTTAACTAAATATACTCAGAATTTATATATATATATATATATATATATATATATATATATATATATATTCACTCAGCCAACTATGTTTTACCATCTCTATTTTTTCACAAGACATAATTCAAAATATGTATTTAAACTCTCATCCTTAATATAAGCTAATTTGAGTGTATAAGCATGATGAGATATATAGATCACATTATATTGACAAATAAGATACACAATTAACTATTTAAACTCAACCTCTGCATTATAAAGTTCACATCAAATTGATTTTAGACTCTGTTATTATATCTATTTTTATATATAGTTGAATATAAAGTTTACTGTTCTACCCAAGGCCTATAAGTTTCTTATAAAAACATATGTATTTAATTTGAATATACAACGATATATATGTATACTCTTACTTAGTCGTATCTTTGTTAAGATACACTAAACGAATCATTAACATTTTTTATGTCTTATAGTTTTTATGGCTTTAAGATATTATTTTCAAGGTTTCATAAAAAATATAAAAGCAAGCTACAAGATTTAAACATAAGTGAATATGGATTTTCCCCATATCTCATAAATCCTTTAATCGATTCTAAAATAATACAAATAGAATAATATATTTTTTTAAATTATAATCTTTGTACACACACACACACACACACACACACACACACACACACACACATGCATACATATATCTGTGTATGTATATATTTTTCTATATAGTCAATAAATGGAATAAAACTCTATAAAATCTTTAATACTTAAATTTTTAGGTTTAGATATATACACAACCATGCCCTTAAATAGACATAATACCTTAACCTGATATAGTCTTATATGAATATGATTCCCTTTCATAATATAAATGGATTAAAATATATTCTTACATATACTGAGTTAAAAACCCCCAAGTATACTATCATACCCTATTAGAGTTCAATATCTAAGACCATTTATTTTATGTTTATAATGTCTATTTGGTTGATCATTAAACATTGAGAAAATATTCTTAGGTTCTAAGTGAAAACATTCATCTTAATAACCTTAAATATACCCTTGTATATTTTTACTAGGGTTTCTAAATTTGAAACAAGTATTTACACATAAGTTTTCAAGTTATTTCATATAACATGGAAAAGAACCTAAATACTAAGCCATTCTAATTAGGGCTTGTTGGGTTCTATGGATGGTTGAGTAATACATAAGGCCCAACATTTATCCCATTTTTCTAATTTCATTAAAACTGAAACTATTTAAAACCCTTACTAATATTATTGTATTTACCAAAAAACTCTCATGTTATATGAAATATAAGACAACACCAATTTGGTAAATAAACCCAATGATGCTAAATTTTGAATTTTATTCTTCCTCCTATCTTGAATCCCTTATTTATCTTTTTCCTACCATCCAAGCTTCACTCCTGCTCTTCTTATTCTCTTCCATCTTACAATAAATCCCAAAACTTCCCAACCAAAATAATGATTGAATCGATGCATGTAATCAAATAGCTAACAAAACTAATAGTCCACCATAATTTACTCATGCATAAGTCCTCTAACTAAATAATGGTTTTGATAATTTCTTGTTAAATCAAGTCAAAGACCATTGTAGAAACCCTAATCTCAAATATTCTAATGATTAATATAATAATAATTTCATGCATGTATATTGAATTCCCTATTTAACAATTCATCAACTTTTTAAAAAGCCCTTCAACTTTATATTTTTAATGATAATGCCAACTATCATAATTCCATTAAAAATACCATCGACTAAATGACAATTCACCCACAAATCAAAAATTATGATGTCTCACATAATCATTTCACAATGAAACTATCTACATTGACTTTGCATAGGGTCATGTAAATTGCCCAAGCACAAAGGTTGTATAATAATCATTAGTCAATAACATTAATCTTGACCATGCCAAACAAATGGCATCCATAATTATTAATAAATAACTCTAATTTATTAATGACTTGATATAGGTTATTTAACTATGATATATGATAATAATAACCTTTGAAGCATTAATGATCACCTAACAAATCAATCAAGAAAAATGACAGAATTCATTTACTACTATAGCTATCAATACAAATTAAAACACTATCATGCCACACATGGTTATATCCAAGACAATAATGAGTAATTATAAAACATTAATAGATTCACGTATTCAACATAAAACTAATATTAAAAACCATATATATAATAACATAATTATATTAATGTAAGCATCAAACATAAATCAAAGTTATGGTAGAAAGCACATAAGGATTCAAAGACATACTAAACTATCTAAAATAAACAATGAACACAACATATTAATATACTTGTTGTGTGTGTGTGGGTTTCTAGCCTTTCCCTCTATCATTCCCCAACACTTCCAACTATGCCACCCTCTTCGATGATGCCCTCCCTTCGTCACACTCTAAGGGATGGATCTATCCTACATCTACCTCACAAAAGTGAAGGTATTTATCCCAAAACATATATATAATCCAAAAAATACTGATATATAAACTAACAAACATGATCATAATGTACTAATATAAAAGTACAACTAACTCCATAGCTAATCAATCATGTAAATTAAACATGTGACTTTCCCATAATAAGCATATAAAATCAAGATTAGATAAATAATAGTTAATAAAATAATAACCATAATAATCTATGAATCAATAGATTATTAGGCTTTAGAGATAAAGTAGGATGTGACATACTTCACCCTAAAGTTTATCATTATTCTAATGACACCTATTCAAATATAAGTTCTAAATTTAAATCATCATTCAACATAAAATAAATAATATGAAACAACATATCAAGTAAATAAATGTGGATAAATATTGTAAGACTCATTATAATCCTCCCAAGTAGCACTATCTTCAAAATATTGGTCCCAGTAGACCTTTCAATGTGACACTTATCTATCATGCAAACTGAGTTTATGAGTGTCAATTATTCTGATTGGTTCTATCGTGAGCACCCTAAGATCTTGAACCTACAATGTGATCCAATCCAACACATGTGAAGGATCATCAACATAATTTTTAAGATAAGACATATGGAATACATTATGTAAAAGAGATAGAGATGGTGGAAATCTAAGCATATACACTATATAATTAACCACTTATATAATCTAAAAGGGTCTCACATATCTAGGTGAAAGTTTAGATGACTTATCAAACTTAATTGAGCTTTTCTGAGGCTTAACCTATAGAAACACTTTATCATCTATAGAAAATTTCCTTGTTTTTCTCTTTAGATCATCATAACTTTTCTATCTATCATTGGCCTTAGCCAACATTTTCTTGATTATCCTAAATTGATCTTCCATTTCCAAAAGCATCTTAGGTCCAAAGACTACCATGTACTCTAACCTGTCCTAATTGATTGGTGTTCTCCACCTCCATATGTATAATTAATCAAATGGAACCATATTTAATGTTGATTGGTATGATTTATTTTAATCAAAATCAACCAATATAAGGTACTCCTCCCACTCATACTTTTGATCCATGAAATACATATGAAGGAGATCCTATAAAACTTGGTTAATTCTCTCTATTTATCCATCATTTTTTGGGTGATATGTAGCGTTGAAATTCAACTACATATTTAGAGCTAAATTTAGAGTCAATAAAAATCTATAAGTCATTATTGGATCTTGATCCAAAATGATCTTTTATGTAAATATATGCAATTGGTACACCTAATTTATTAACCTCTTCACAAGCATAGTTTCATCATCTGTCAAGTTACATGTTATGAAGTCAACTATCTTGGTTAGTTTGTTAACTACAACCAAGATCATATCATGTTAGTTTTGTGATAATGATAACCCTTAGAAAAATTCCATGTTAATCACCTACCACTTCCATTCTGGGATATTATGTGGATATAAAAATCTTGTTGGATGCACATGTTCAAATTTAACACACTGACATTCCAAACATTGATACACAAAATTTATTACATCCTTATTAATTCCCTTCTAGAAATAGAGAGGTTGTAGCTTAGCCATGAGCTTGGTTACACATGGATGTCCTGAATATGGGGCACTGTGTAGTAATTTTAGCACTGTGATCTATATATTCTCTCTATTAGACACATACATCATACTTTTGTACCTCAAAAAACCATAATTATCTATCTTGAATCCTTTTTACATAGGATTCTAAGAATTATTTGACAATACTTTCTTGACCTGGTCATATAATTCATCTCTTGGTGAGAATTTGATTACCTAACCATGGAAAGTATTGATAGTAGCACAATTTATATGTACCTTTTATGACTTAGATCATCAATAACTCTAATCTATTTTCCCTTGATATAATTAATATCAAAATAATAATCACATAATAATTTTAACTATTGACACCATGGATTTGCACTTGGGGCAGGAGGCTGAGCTCCTACCTTTCCACATGCAACATGGAAACTCCCCTCTCACCTGTGGGACTGGTGAAGCTGGAGAGGAGAGTCTTTAGATGAGGGCTAGTTCGATCTGATGTATCTGTTAGGCCCTAGTTTCTCCTACTACTAACAAAGAAATGTAAAAAGGGGGGGATGAAAAGAGAGAGAGAGATGTTGAAAACAAAACCTAAGCCTAAAATGAAAAGGTGATACACTAGAAAAGTGTGATCCACTCAGGCTAAATCATATACTTTTCACCAGGAAGAAGCACCTATACACTTCATCTGATGTGGGAAAACTCTTCTGTGTCAGTGAGTCAGGGGTTCATGGAGATACAAGGAGGAAGGAACTATCAAAGGTGTTCTGAGACACACTTTGATAGCCTATTCACAGGCACCTATATTCGTCTAGGGACACTTTTGGCAGACCTGTAGAAAGGAGACTTCACAATGCACTAGACATGCTAGAGTCATTCTATGGAAAGCATCAAAGACAATGACTTAACACAAAAGAAAACATAGACATATGCATGAGTGCAAGTCCAGATGGAGGTAAAAATGCTAAGTCTTGATTAAAGGTAAAACCTGGTAGAGCTCTGCCTTACAAGTTTGAGAGATTTTTGGGCAGAGTTTTGCCTTAAGGCTAAGAGTGGATGCTTTCTTAGAATGAGAAGTTTACAATTTATAGAGAAAGAAAGAGGCCATTTTGGCACCCTTTTACGAGTGACCCATGTGCATTCTGAGCATTGGGATGAGGAAGCCACCTAAAGATAATGCTATGTTGGCCCCTGTCATGATTCAAAATTATGGGCCACATCGTTTGTCTGCTCATCAATGCAAAATGAATAAAAATAGGTTGCATCATTCACTATTTATGCCTTTTGATGATCACATGGCAAGTACTATGTCAACCACTGGAATAACTCCTTAAATCGACACTTTCCCACACCACTTGAATCGCTTTGTCTATTTTTGCACTTGGCTACTTTGCCTCCTCTAGCTCCTTCTACTAGTCCTTTGGCTCTTAGCTGGGAGCGTATCTGCTTTTGATGCATGTCATAGTCCACTACTTGGGCACTTAGAAGACACTTTGAAATGTAGACATTGACACATGGCAGCTTCTATCGAGCTGATGATGGGATATGTGGCAGCATCTGCTTACTTTTGAGAGTCCTTTGAGAGTCAGGTAGAAGTTGACACATGGCCACTTCCACCTATTCTTTCTAATTAACTTAGAGGTTTTGGAATTATTTTTTGAGATTTTTTTGGAAGGTGACACATGGCCACTTCTGCAGAACCTTTAGCTACCTGAAAAAACTTTCAAGACTCTTTTGGTTCTTTATAGATGCTGACACTTGGCATGCTCCACATAGTTCTTAACAACCCATTCGGGCCCACCAGTCTTCTCTTTGAATAATGAAGCATAAGGAGAAACCTATGGATGTTAAAACTTGTCAACTTCTACCGAGCCCTGCATGGGACACATGGCATGTTACGTTGCTCCTAAAAAGCATGTCAAAGTCTTTTGTGGTTGCCACTTGGTGCCTTCCACGCTCTGGCTTTCTTGATGTAAAATTTGATGTTTACATACCTGTCGTCACTTGAAAACCTAATTTCTAATTTGTGTGCTTAATTTTGATAGTTTTTGGGACGTCACCATCCTTGGCAAAATTCATCAAGCCTTTTCTTGCATGTTTTTTTCATCAACCCTTTTCCCACGAACAAAAAGTCTGCAAGAATTACCACTTTGACTTTCACTGTTCCTTTAGGTTCTTTGGTTTTAGCCTTCCCCAAATTTCTTTGGACTTTTTTCTGAAGGAATTCAAAGCCTTAGTTCATTTGTGTCCTTGAAAATCCTTCGATAAAGCCTTTGAACTGCTCCCTGCCCTCCGCAAGGGATATTAAACCTGGAAGTGCCCTCTGTAAGTGCTACTAAACCTAGAAGTGCCCTCCACAAGGGCTACTTTCCCTTCATCTTTGGGACACCCCCTTGAACCAACCCATTGAACCATTCACTTGAACCACTCATTAAACTGGTTCAATAGTTCAATGCTGCATGCTGAGCCCTTTGTTGAACCAACCCATTGAACCATTCATGTTTAAATTGAATGATTGAACCAATGTGTTGAACCAACGCATTGAATTAAATGATTAAACAAATCCATTAAACTAGTTTAATGGTTCAACACTGCACACTGAGCCAAGTGGTTAAACTAAACATTAAACCTGAAGCCGCTTGAACTAGGTGTTGAACTTTAAACATTGAACCCACTGATTACACTCAGGTCGATTGAACCAAGCTAAAGCATTAAACGAGTTCATGAACCAAGGTTGATGAACTCGTGTAACCCAAAATTGACTTTCTTCAAATAGCAAGGGAAGAAGAGGATCAATATTGGCCTGTTGGTCAAAAATGGTCAACAAATTGGTGACTCTCAGGGGAAGCATGCCTGTTATGCTTAGAGACTAGTTGCCTTCTAGTCCATTGGGCACATAGTTAGATGTAGCTATGAAAGAGTTAGCACTACCTTTAGGGATTCCAAAATCAAACATGAAGCCTTTTATCCCACACACAAAGGAAAACACACACAAGGCTAAAAACACTACCTATGTAAATTGCACTTAGGGAAAATTGGAAAGAAAACACAAAGCAAACTACTATATACAGCTAACTAGGTATTCTGACCTCCCTCCTAGATCGAAGGGAAAACTTCTTAAGTTCCCTCCCTGGCAAGGGAACTTATGGTGCTAGATAAGTGGCTAAATGAAAAGGAGAATTGGTGACCTGCTCCTCTTACATGTCACCTGGATTGGCTGGTATCTGAGTGGATCAGATTCGAACATGCTTCCAACATATACATATTCTGTTTATTCCTAGAAGCTTGTTGAATGCTGGTCCTTCATGTTGGTGCATTTCACCAAGAAATCAATGGCTATTGGCTCATCACCATAAGCCCTTTGATACGTATACCTCCCTTATATTGCATCATGGTTCGACCTGTTTCCTTTTGTTTCATTAAAGATTCCGTCAGACTCATCCTCTGCTTCCTCTTGGCCTTCTTGAAGAAGGGTGATAGTTATGATGTCTGAAATGGAAATACAAAATGATTTTTCATCTCATAGAATGTCACCTCTCTATTCAAATCTTTCTTCTTTAAGGCTTTCCTCAAGGAAGACAGACCTCTCCTTTTCCTTCTCAAAGATCAGGATCTCTAGATGTTCAAAGATATTCTCCTAATCCTCCTCCAACTTAGGCTCCTTGGCATAATAGTCCTCCTCATCAAAATAGCAAGGAAGTTCATCAAATAGAGGGGAAGACAGCTCACCATGCTTATGTCCCTCCATGTATTGTTGGAACATCTACATGTATGCATGACCTGAGTCTTCTCCATTGCTGATGAGGTCTTCACAAGGAGCATCAATGATGATTTCTTCTTCATTATCGCTCATGATATCCTCTTGGGAAACTACAGATTGGGTCTTCTGTTTCTCACTCATCTCCTGTAGAATAGGTTCCTCCTTGAGAAGGGGTGAAGTGAAAAAACCATGTGGAAGAGGAGGTAGCCCTTGAGCTATAATCAAATGATTCTCCTCCTTCCACTTGGTCAACACTTCATCTATATCAGGTGTGGCCTGATAGCTCTCTTGGAAGTGTGTAGATGGGTTGTGTTCAGACATAGAATGTGCCATTGGATCCGAACCATCCATCACACATGAACTGAGGAATCTCTCTCTGGATTCCAACTCTATAATTCTCCTAGCTATATCCTCTTGGAAAAGCCTTTCCTAGAGGTCACAATCATCATTGAGAGCAGGAGCAGCCTCATCTTCTTCAAGGGTAAGAGTGAAACCTTTCTCCTCCTCTTCTTTTCTACTCCAAGATTCCACCATTTGTTTCTAACTCATGATCTTGGGATTGGAATCTTGCTCCTATGAACAGGCAGCAACTTTATCATCTTCAAGGTCCTGAGCTAGTTCATAATGTTCCTTCTTCTAGCTTGGAATTTGGATATCATGTTGAAAGACTTGAGGAGGTTGGGGAAGATTTGGGAGGGTCTGCTCATGCACAGGAAAAGCTATCTAAAAAGAGGTGTGCTAAAAAGTTAGGCATATAAGATTAGAGGAAGGATCGATTGATACATTGGATGGGTCAGAATGAGCAAATACCATTTGATAGAAAGGATTCAACACACAAGAGGGAGTTTTCTCTAGAATAGGAAGGGGTAGACCTTGGGCCAAAATTTCTTGATTTTTGTCCCTCCACTTTACCAACACTTCATCAATATTGAAATCAGCTTGTGGATTGGTGGAAGGGGTATCTTTTGGTACAGTCTCCTCTACAGGATATGAAAAATCCATCTCTCTTTCTCTAAGCAGTCTCATCCTCTTCTCTAATTCCTCAATCCGCTTAGCCAGATCATCCTCATTTTGTACCTCTTAGAGCTCATAGGAATCATCATAGAAATGGGGAGTGCATGAAGGTTGCCATGAAATGCAAGAAGCTTCTTGAGGAAGGGTGGGAGGGACTTGAAAAGTACTAACCTCATTTTGTACCTCACACTCTTGGACAATGTCTTTCTCCTCCTTGCCATTCCATGACTTAACCACTTTATTCCAGCTCAAGACATTCGTATTGGACATCTCCTTTTGGGGTGATGGGGCCGCAATGTGAGAGGGTAGTGAGGGTTTAGATTACACTTCCCTTGCTACTAAAATGGACTGCTACATCTGAAGATTTGCCAATTTTATCTTTCTATCAAGATTAGACTTAAACATGAGATTTGTTATTTCAGAACTCTCCTCAACATAATTGGGGAAAAGACTTTAACAGGCTTGACTTGGCTTATAAGCAGGGGCTATGTATGACTGACATGATACTTGGGGTAGCAAGTATGTAGGTTGATAGACTTGGTAAGGCTGCCTCTCATGAATACTCAGCTTCTCTTCCAAAGATGCAATCAAACCATTCACATCCAGCATCTCACTTGTAAGCCTTTGCCAATTGGCTCTTTCAATAGGAGCCCATTCACTCTTAACCTGATCCAGTGCATTTCTCACTTGATGGATAACATGATCAGGGATTTCTTGCCCACATCCCTTTCTAGTATCAAGATCTATTACATACTCTTTGTATCCCGGCAGTGCTCATTTGAAGGTGAAAATGGGTTGATTGGCAAAGTGACTGGGTTGAATGGGAGAAGTGGCATATTGAGAAGACTAGGAATAAGGCTGATATAGCTTATCATAGGGCTAGGACTGGTCATATTGGACCTAATAAGGATCAACATAAGGCTGGTGATGATCATAGCCATGTTGGCCAAGGAAAATAGGGTCCATGGCTCTAAATGATGGGATTATACATACCAAAAAATTGTTTCTTGATGGTACAGTACCAAAACTGCTTAACCAGTTGATTTAACTTAGATTCATGATTGGTGTTGATGTAAAAGCCTCCAAATACTGGTTGGTTGAAGAACACACCAAAAATTCTTCAACTCTTTGGACAAAACTTGTCATAGTTGGTCCCATTGGGTGTGCCAAAACTATTGACGTCGTGGATTTGAACCCAGGGCAGGACCAACTAGGACAAGTTTTGTCCAAAGAGTTGAAGAATTTCTAGTGTGTTCTTCAACAAACTAGCCTTTGGAGGCTTTTTCATAAACACCAATGGTGACTCTAAGTTAAATCAATTAGTTAAGCAGTTTTGGTACCGTACCATCAAGAAACAATTTTTTGGTATGTATAATCCCATCGTTCAGAGCCATGGACCCTATTTTCCTTGGCCAACATGGCTATGATCATCATCAACCTTATGTTGATCCTTATCAATTCCAATATGACCGGTCCCAACCCTATCATAAGCTATATCAGCCTTATGCCCAATCTTCTCAATATGCCACTTCTCCCATTCAACCCAGTCGCTTTGCCAATCAACCTATTTCTTCCTTCAAATGAGCACTACTGGGATACAAAGAGTATGTAATAGATCTTGACACCAAAAAGGGATGTGGCCAAGAAATCCCTAATCATGTCATCCATCAAGTGATAAATGCACTAGATCAAGTTAAGAGTGAATGGGCTCCTATTGAAAGAGCCAATTATCAAAGGCTTACAAGTGCGATGCTAGATGTGAGTGGTTTGATTGAATCTTTGGAAGAGAAGCTGAGTATTCACGAGAGGCAGCCTTACCAAGTCTATCAACCTGCATACTCGCTACCCCAAGTATCATGTTAGTCATACACAGCCCTTACTTATAAGCCAAGTCAAGCCTGTCAAAGTCCTTTCCCCAATTATGTTGAGGAGAGTTCTGAAACAACAAATCTCATGTTTAAGGATAATCTTGATAGATAGATCAAATTGGAAAATCTTCAGATGCAACAGTCCATTTTGGTAGCAAGGGAAGTGGAATCCAAAACCCTCACTACCCTCTCACATTGTGGCCCCATCTCACCAAAAGGAGATGCCTAGTATGAATGTCTTGAGCTGGAATAAATTGGTTGAGTCATGGAACAATAAGGAGGAGAAAGACATTGTCCAAGAGTGTGAGGTACAAAATGAGATTAGTCCTTTTTGAGTCCCTCCCACCCTTCCTCAAGAAGCTTCTTGCATTTCATGGCAACCTTCATGCACTCCCCATTTCTATGATGATTCCTACGAGCTCCAAGAGGTACAAAATGAGGATGATCTAGCTAAGCAGATTGAGGAATTAGAAAAGAGGATGAGACTACTTGGAGAAAGAGAGATGGATTTTTCAGATCTTATAGAGGAGACTACACCAAAAGATACCCCTTCCACCAATCCACAAGCTAATTTCAATATTGATGAAGTGTTGGTAAAGTGGAGGGATGAAAATCAAGAAATTTTAGCCCAAGGTCTACCCCTTCCTATTCTAGAGAAAACTCCCTCTTGTGTTCTAAATCCTTTCTATCAGATGGTATTTGCTCATTCTGACCCATCCGATACATCAATCGATCCTACCTCTAATCCTGTACACCTAGCTTTTTAGCACACCTCTTTCTAGACAGCTCTTCTTGTGCATGAGCAAACCCTCCCAAATCTTCCCCAACCTCCTCAAGTCTTTTAGCATGATCTCCAAATTCAAAGCTGGAAGAAGGAACATCATGAACCAGCTCAGGGCCTTGAAGATGGTAAAGTTGCTACCTATTCACAAGAGCAAGATTCCAATCCCAAGATCATGAGTTAGAAATAAATGGCAAAATATTGGAGTAGAAAGGAAGAGGAGGAGAAAATTTTCGCTCTAACCCTTGAATAAGATGAGGCTGCTCCTACTCCTAATGATGATTGTGACCTCCAGGAAAGGCTTTTCCAAGAGGATATGCCAAGAGAATTGCAGAGTTGGAATCCAGAGAGAGATTCCTTAGTCAATGTGTGATGGATGGTTTGGACCCAATGGCACATTCTATGTCTAAACACACCCCATCTACACACTTCCAAGAGAGCTATCAGGCCACACCTTATATAGATGAAGTTCTAACCAAGTGGAAGGAGGAGAATCATTCAATTATAACTCAAGGATTGCCTCCTCTTCCACATGGTTTTTTCACTTCACCCCTTCTCAAGGAGGAAACTATTCTACATGAGATGAGTGAGGAGTAGAAGACCCAATCTGTAGTTTTCCAAGAGGCTATCATGAGCGACAATGAAGAAGAAATCATCATTGATGCTCCTTGTGAAGACCTCATCAACAATGGAGAAGACTCAGGTCACGCATATATGCAGATGTTCCAGCAATACGTGGAGGGACATAAGCATGGTGAGATCTCTTCCCCTCTATTTGATGAACTTCCTTGCTATTTCGATGAGGACTATCATGCCAAGGAGCCTGAGTTGGAGGAGGATCAGGAGAATATCTTTGAACATCTAGAGATCCTAATCTTTGAGAAGGAAAAGGAGAGGTCTGTCTTCCTTGAGGAAAGCCTTGAAGAAGAAAGCTTTGAATAGAGAGGTGATGTTCTGTGGGATGAACAATCATTTTGTATTTCCATTTTAGACATCACAACTGTCACCCTTCTTCAAGAAGGCCAAGAGGAAGTAGAGGATGAGTCTGACAGAATCTTTAATGAAGCAGAAGGAAATGGGTCAGACCATGATGCATTGTAAGGGAGGTATATGTATCAAAAGGCTTATGGTGATGAGCCAGTAGCCACTGATTTCTTGGTGAAATGCACCAACATGAAGGACCAACATTCAACAAGATTCTAGAAACAAACATAGTACGTATATATTGGAAGCATGTTTGAATCTGATCCACTAAGATACCAACCAATCTAGGTGACAGGCAAGAGGAGCAGGTCACCAAATCTCATTTTCATTCATCCACTTATATGGCACCATAAGTTCCCTTGCCAGGGAGGGGACTTAAGAAGTTTTCCCTTCGATCTATAAGGGAGGTGAGAATACCTAGTTAGCTATATATAGTAGTTTGCTTTCTTTTTTCTTTCCTATTTTCCCTAAGTGTAGTTTGCACAGGTAGTGTTTTTAGCCTTATGTGTGTTTTCCTTTGTGTGTGTGGTAAAAGGATTCATGTTTGATTCTAGGATCCCTCAAGGTAGTACTAACTCTTTCATATCTACATCTGACTCTGTGCCTAATGGATTAGAAGGCAACTAGTCTCTAAGCATAGCAGGCATGCTTCCCCTAGGAGTCACCAATTTGTTGACCATTTTTGCCCAACAAGCCAAAATTGGTCCCCTTCTTCCCTTGCTATTTGAAGAAAGTCAATTTCAGGTTGCACAAGTTCATCAGCCTTGGTTCATGAACTAGTTCAACACTTTAGCTTGGTTCAATTAGCCTGAGTGCAATCAGTGGGTTTAACATTTAAAGTTCAATGCCTAGTTCAAGCGGCTTTAGGTTCAACATTTGGTTCAACCACTTGGCTTAGTGCATAGTGTTGAACCACTAAACTGGTTTAACAAATTAGTTCAATAATTCAGTTAAATGCATTAGTTTAACACATTGGTTCAATCATTTGATTCAAGTGTGAATGGTTTATTGGGTTGGTTCAACAAAGGGCTTAGCGCGTAGTGTTAAACCATTGAATGGTTTCAATGAGTGGTTCAAGAGAATGGTTCAATGGGTTGGTTCAAGGGGGAATCCAAAAGATGAAGGGCAAGTAGCCCTTGTATAGGTCACTTCCAGGTTTAGTAGCCCTTACAGAGGGCACTTCTAGGTTTAATAGCCCTTGCAGAGGGCAGGGAGCAGTTCAAAGGCTTCATCGAAGGATTTTTGAGGACATAAAAGAACTAAGGCTTTGAATTCCTTTGGAATTTTTGTCTGAAGGAATTCTTTCAGACAAAAAGTTTGAAGAAATTTGGGGAAGGCTAAAACCAAAGAACCTGAAGGAATAGTGAAAGTCAAAGTGGCAATTCTTGCAGACATTTTGTCTGTGGGAAAAGGCCCGATGCAAAAAACTTGCAGGAAAAGGCCCAAATTTTTTTTCCAAGGATGGTGACGTCCTAAAAACTATCAAAATTAAGCACACGAATTAGTCATTGGGTTTTCAAGTGATGACATGCACACAAATTTCAAATTTTACATCAAGAAAGCCAGAGTGTAGAAGGCACCAAGTGGCAACCATAGAAGATGTTGACATGCTTTTTAGGAGTAGCAGAACATGCCACATGTCCCCTACAGGGCTCAGCATAAGCTGACAAGTGTCAAAATCTATAAGTTTCTCCTTGTGCTTCATTATTCAAAGAGAAGACTGGTGGGCCCGAATGGGTTGCTAAGAGCTATGCGGAGCATGCTAAGTGTCAGCATCTGTGAAGAACCAAAAGAGTCCCAAAATTTTTCTCAGGTAGCTAAAGGTTCTATAGAAGTGGCCACATGTTGCCTTCCATAAAAATCTCAAAAAATACTTCCAAAGCCTCTAAGTTAAGTAGAAAGAATAGGTAGAATTGGCCATGTGTCAACTTCTGCCTAACTCTCAAAGGACTCTCAAAAGTAAGTAGATGCTGCCACGTATCCCATCATCAGCTTGACAAAAGCCACCACGTGTCAACATCTGCATTTCAAAGTGTCTTTTAAGTGCCCAAGTAGTGGACTATGACATGCATCAAAAGTAGATACGCTCTCAGCTAAGAGCTAAAGGAGTAGCAGAAGTAGCCAGAGGAGGCAAGGTAGCCAAGCACATAAATAGACAAAGTGATTCAAGTGGTGTAGGAAAGTGTTGATTCAAGGAGTTATTCCAATGGTTGAGATAGTACTTGCCATGAGATCATCAAGAGGCATAAATAGTGAATGGTGCGACCCATTTTTCTTCATTTTGCATTGATGAACAGACAAATGGTGTGGCCCATAATTTTGAATCATGACAGGGGCCAACACAACATTATCTTCAGGCAGCTTCCTCATCCCAATGCTCAGAAGGCACATGGGTCACTCATAAAAGGGTGCCAAAATGGCCTCTTTCTTCCTCTATAAATTGTAAACTTCTCATTCTGAGAAAGCATCCACTCTCAGCCTTAAGGTAAAACTCTACCCAAAAATCTCTCAGACTTGTAAGGTAGAGCTCTGCCAGGTTTTACCTTTAATCAAGATTTACCATTTTTACCTCCATCTAGACTTGCACTCATGCATATGTCTATGTTTTCTTTTGTGTTAAGTCATTGTATTTGATGCTTTCCGTAGAATGACTCCAGCATGTCTAGTGCATTATGAAGTCTCCTCTCTGTAGGTCTACCAGAAGTGTCCCTAAAGGAATAAAGGTGCCTGTGAATAGGTTGTCAAAGTGTGTCTCAGAACACCTTTGATAGTTCCTTCCTCCCTATATCTCCATGGACTCCTGACTCACTGACACAAAAGAATTTTCCCACATCAGATGAAGTGTATGGGTGATTCTTCTCAGTGAAAAGTGTATGATTCAGCCTGAATGGATCACACTTTTTTGGTGTATCACCGTTTCATTTTAGGCTTAGGTTCTATTTTTAGCATCTCTCTCTCTCTCTCTCTCTCTCTCTCTCTCTCTCTCTCTCTCTCTCTCTCTCTCTCTCTCTCTCTCTTTTCATCCCTCCTTTTTACATTTGTTTTTTAGTATTAAGAGAAAGTAGGGCCTAATAGATACATTAAAGGGAGCTAGCCCTCATCTAAAAACTCTCCCCTCTAGCTTCACTAGTCCCATAGGTGAGAGGGGAGTTTCCATGTTGCATGTGGAAAGGTAGGAGCTCAGCCTCCTGCCCTAGGTGCAAATCCATGGCATCAACATTAACCATTATCTCTAATGAGAATTCAAGTTCATTTGGGTGAAGATGTACTTAAGTCCTAAGTTATCAATCTTGATCTTAAATGTCTTACCAAATAGATAATGCCTCCAAAATTGTAAGGCATAAACTATTTTATTAAGTTTCAAATTGATAGGGGCATAATTCATCTCATATGGCTTTATTTTTCTAGACTCATATGTTATAATTGAACCATCCTGAATAAGAACTCCTTCAAGTTCATCATAGATGCATCCATGATCACTAAGAATTAACCATTAAGATTAAGAAATCTTAGCACTAGTGATGATGTAAGCATCCTTTATATCTCCTAAAAGGATTTCTCACACTTATCTAACCAGACAAAACTCTAATTCTTATACTAAAGAAAGGTAATTGGGTTAGTTATCTTAGATAAGTTTAGAATAAAATTCTTGTAATAACCTACTAATCCCATGGAAATCCTTACCTTATTCACACTATTAGGTGTTATCCATTCCATTATGGCTCTTATCTTTTCTAGATCCACCAAAATTCCATCTGTAGAGATAATATGTCCTAGATTTTGCACTTTTTTTTGGAAAAATGCACACTTGGACAACTTATCATATAAAAAACCTAGTTCTAATCATTGGAGATATTCTTCCTCATATTTGGAATAAATGAGGAAGTCATGTAGAAAGATCAACATAAAATGGTACAGATAGCCTATAAACATACTATTCATGAAATGAATGAATGTTGTTGGAGTATTTACCAACCTAAAAGATAAAACTATGAACTTATAGTGCCCATATCAAGTTCTAAATACTATTTTCATAATGTCATCATCTTGGATTATCAGTTGATGATACCCTGATCCAAGATCAATCTTGGAAAAGATGTTTTCCCTTCATATTTGATCAAAGAGATCACCAATATGAGGCACTAGGTATCTATTCTTTATTTTCATCTTGTTCAACATCTTGTAATCAATACACAGGTGAAGAGTACTATCCTTATTGATAAAGGCTACTAGTGCAGCCCATGGTGACACATTTGGTTGAATTGGTCTTTCTAATAACAAATCTTGAAGTTGATCCTTCAACTCAACTAATTTAGTGGTTATCATTATATACAGTTCCTTATACTATAGTTTGGATCCAAATATGATGTCAATCAAGAAATCAAACTCACATTTGGGTGCTAATCCAGGTAATTCCTCTAGAAACACATCTTGAAAGTTCTTTATAAAATGATAATATTCGATGGATGGTTCCTTAGATTCCTCCATCTCATTTATCTTAAAAATAAATTCTTGTCATCCTTTCCTTTGAGATTTATTGAGTTTAATTGTATAAACCTACCTAAGCTTCAAATATCTTTTCTCAGCTTAAAGTTGTGTCTAGTTTCCAAAATCATCTTGATACTCAACTTTATTCAGATAGCAATCAACCTTAGATTCATGCTTCAAAATCCAATTGACTCCTATGATCACATCATATGACCCTAATAGTTCAACATATAGATACACTACTATTGTGAATTCAGGCAACTTAATCTCAACTTTGACTAGACACTTTTTAACCTTAACCTTTGACATATTCCCATACTACATGATCCATGCATTTTCCATAAATTTAGATTTCTTAGAAAAATTATTAATCATTATAGGATAAATGCAACATTATATATCCCCTATGTCAATCAAAATAGAAATTGGATGATCAAAAAATACCTTACAATTCAATAGGTGAATCTTGATACTCATCCTAATAATTATCAACAACTGCATAAATCCACTACTAGAATATTACTTATTGAGAATCAAAGCCCTATATCTTTGACGTGTCTTTAGTACACTCTCGAGTGTAATGATCACCTCCATAAATGAAGCAACCACTCGATGGTCCTTTCTTATCAAACTGTTAGTTTCCATTGAAACCATTACTATGTTTCATGTTGTTTGAACCAATATTTAACTTAGCATTATAGTTCTTGAATTGACTCTTGGAGTCTCCACTCTTCTGCTTATTGTTCTTTTTGAAATTTGGTTTAAAAATTTTAGACTGATTTTTGATCTTATCTCTAACTTGGGCAAGATATTTTAGTTTTTGTTCCTATTTGACTACCTTATTGAATACCTAATCCATGGTATATGTCCCATGCACATCCACCTCCCAACAAATTTTGGGTTTTAATCCCATAATGGTTTTCTTGATACTAAATCTCTCATCTACCTAATATTGAGGTACATACTTTAGGAACTTGGTGAATTGCTCCCATGATTCATTAATTGATAGGTCTCCTTGCTTAAGATTATGAAAATCTACTTGATTTTGATAAAAATATAGTTATGGAAGCCATTGTGACCTAAATAGTGTCACAAACTATTCCCAAGTGGTGATGGTCGATTCAAGGTTCATCTTGAGTTTCTTATTAGCCCACCAAGTTGTCACTTCACAACAAGCTAATATGATCCCTATACTAATTTGGTAACTTTAGAGTAATTTCAAATCTCAAAATATTTATCCATCTTTGTCATCTATGCTAAAGCTTCATCTCCCAATAAAATTCCATTAAACTTGGGTCGATTCACCTTTTTATATCTTGTGTCAACTCTACAGTTACTTGAATTCTTGTATCTTATGGCACTTCCTCATGCCTCTACTTTTAAGGATATTTTTTATCATTAAGATGTTATTCAAGTTATTATTGAGCATTCTCATCTACATTCCCATGCGCATCATGTTCTAGGACCCTAATTTGGTCCCTAATTTCTTTCATGGTTGAGAGAATCTTATCTAACTTTGTAGCTTGTTCAGTGATGAACTGATTTGGATTAATAGGGGATTAGTATTCAAGGTACCCTCACCTCTTGGTTTAGCATGCACTATTCTTATTCCTACTTAACAAGAGAATAATTTTGTATTATTAGACACATTTAAGTTTTAGAGTTTGAATGTCATCTCTGATATCATAATATAACAACCCCAGTGGGTTTTACTAGAATAGAGTAATTTTAAAAAATTAACTACATAGATTCATCTAATATATTTCACCATGATTAAATATAACTAAGTGATCTTTAACTAAATTTATTATTTTTAGTTAACCTTGTTAAATGTATGTAGCTAATCCATTTAGCTAATGACCACCATAATAGTAATATATAAAAATAGGTTCAATGTTGAATATACAAATAAAGATTACATTGATTTCATATAAGTAATATTACAAATTTATCCATGACTAATACAACATTACATCCACTTTTGTGAATGTACATATGAATAAAAATTATAGTTTTATCAGTAACTAATGTCTCAATAATAATAATACAATGATACAAATATCTATAAAGCATGAGTCTCAACAAACTTAAAGTATTCAAAAGTAATCTCAAGTGTAATCTCTAGTGTAGTACTATTATGGGGAAGGAGATCATAATTTAAGTGCTTTTCCACACTAACCATAGACCACTGATCCCTTGCACTATCTCCTAACAAGGTAATTTCCATCCTTCATAGATGAGTAGATAATGATAGTGCAAGAATCCATAGTGACAAATTAGAACCCATGTGCTATAAGATAAATAATACATGATGTATACCATAAATAAATCCATTCTAACATGATATCATACAAACATTTAAACTATATTAAACACAAGAAATGACAATGTTTAACTATAATCATTACTTTTTCCAAAGTTTTCATATACGTATTGATCTATAGGATGAATCAAATTCATACACACTACTCAATCAGATTACACCTCATCTTGTGTTAATGGTGATAATTAAGTGATTGTAATCCATCACACTAATTATTTAGGGTCATTAATGCATGATTTAGTTATTTGTATAATAATATAAAAACTAATAGATTCAAACAAAATATTCCCTATTAGCATATATAAATTATGATAAGTACATAAATATCAAATACATACAATTATTCCATAAAATATAATGAAATCAATCTTAAATCATCTAATTTATTACAATATAATAAACAAATTCATAAACAACCCTCATTAGTAACATATCATCCTGGTAAGAAACATGTCAAGGCATCTAGTTATAGAATATCAATATGTAACTATAAATGTTATTTCATCCATATATAAACATTTTCATAGCTTAATATTCACATACATAAAGTACATTAATAATCTCATTTCAATACATAACATTAAAATGACAATTATGAAACTTAAACACCATATAATTAAAAGTTCCTTTAACCTAGATAAACATAGCAAAAGCACCCACAATTTTTTGCTATACTAGTACTAGTCACAATCATAGAACAAGTTGTGTACATATATATATATATGGTATATCAATTTTTAGATTTATAATATAGTTAACAAATTATGTGTGTGTGTGTGTGTGTGTGTGTGTACAAATTTTAAACTCTCAATTATATATAAAATCATATACAATTGATAATCTAAAAATGCATACATTGTACTTTATGTAGATAATCTACTATTCATGATCTTAGAGTATATCGTATACTATATGTATACATTCAAACTATAGTATTTCATCAAGATTATTCACAATTCCAATAATTTCAAATTTTAGTGCTTTGACTAAATATACTCAAAATTTATTGATTTTTGTATGACAATATATATAGTTATCTATTCACTCAACCAATGTGTTTTACCATCTCTATTATATTGCAAGACATAATTCAAAATATTTCTTTAAAATCTCATTATTAATATAAGTTAATCTAAGTGTATACAAATAATAAGATATACAAATCACATTATATTAAAAAAACAAGATACATAGTTAACTATTTAAACTCAGTAGCTATATTATACAGTTCACATCAAATTGATTTTAGACTTTGTTACTATATCCATTTTTATATATAGTTGAATACAGGGTTTATTATTATTCCTAAAGCTTAGAATCACCTTAAAAAAACATTTGTATTTAATTTGAATACACATCCATATATATGTATACTCCTACTCATCCATTTCCTTGTTAAGATACACTAAAATCACCATTAACAAATTCATGGTCTTATAACTTTTTATGTATTTACAAGATTATTTCCAAGCTTTCATAAAAATCATTAAAGCAAGATACATGATTTAAACATTAGTGAATAAGGATGTTTCCCCAAAGCTCATAATTCATTTAATCAGTTTTAAATAATATAAACATAGTAATATATTTGTATAAACTATAATCGTTGTATATATCTCTCAAATTAGTAAGACTTATTATCATTTTATACACATACTATTCATGACACAGACCTCATATATAGATTTGTAACACTAGTAATAAAAACAATAATAAATGACTAAGAAAACTACTAAAAATTGCATATAAATGACTAAGCTTGGTCATGTGACCATTAATAGTTTATTTTTGGTCATTTATAATGTGACCAAATTTATGACTAAACTATTTTTAGTCATTTATTGGTTATTTTAATTGATCAATTTGGTAGTATATTTAGTCATTGATTGTTGTTAACTGGTCATTTATTTACTCATGGTAGTCATTTATTTAGTCATTGTCATCATTAATTACCATCAATTGGTATTATATCTATATCTAGTCATTTTTATTCATTGATTTCCATCCATTGGTAGTATATTTAGTCATTTTAATCATTATTTTGCTGTCAATTGGTCATAAATTTAGTCATATTTATTCACTAATTTCTATCAATTGATAGTATATTTAGTCAATTTAATTATTAATTGCTATCAATTAGTAGTATATTTAGTCATTTTAATTGATTGATTTCCATTAATTGGTAGTAAATTTAGTCATTTTAATTTTTAATTATCATTATTTGGTAGTTTATTTAATTATTTTTATTCACTAATTTCTGTCAACTGGTAATATATTGATACATTATTTATTAATTACATAATCATCATATTTATTACTATTTTAGTAGTAATTTTTTATTTATATGATATGAATAATTTATTAAATACCATAAATTGTATAATGCAAAAATAAACATATTATTAAACTTGAATTAAAACATAAAAAAATAAAAATATAGAAATAAACATATTTTTTTAGATCATTACGAGGTTAGTATTGAGAACCCAACTCACAAAGTAAAAAGTTTTATAATGCCTAGCACAAAGCCAACCAAAACCAAAAAAAATAGACACCACCAAAATCTAAGATTAAGAAAAACATCGAAGGGGCATGTAGGAACCTCATAGAATAAGAAATAACCACAAACCTAAAAAACTAGATAGACCAAAAGATGAAAAACTAACAAGGACACCAAACTGATAGATTACACATTAGCACCCATGATTCCCTCCTCATTTGAATATAATAGCACAACCACATCATATTCACCACCTACACATTATTCCTTTCCCTGCTAGAGTTGGTTCACTCACCTAGATCATTCGTTTGAAGCCCCCAGATGAGGAAGGCACATAGAACATTACCACCTCTATCAGTCTATGTTCTACAACCTCCATCAGTGCCAAATTATACTAGGATGGTACTTTTTGCATTCCATACAATACCCATCTAACCAACTTCTTCACTGCCTCTACCCTCTTCTGCTCATGTCACTAGCTATGTAATAACACCAACTTTGGGATGGGATTCCTCATTTGTGACATCGTTAGTAGTGAAACAAATTTACCAATCTTCATATCAAGAAACATCACCTTCTTATGGAGATCCTTCAAGAAATTTAAGAGAATCAAGAATCTAGTTTCCAAAGCAGGGATGACACCTAGGCCATCTACCCTAAAAATGGTAGGGATGGGAGAGGGGTCAAATCATGAAAATAAATTTAATTTATTAGGCCAACTTGACATTTTAGAAAAACATAGAAAGATACCACCTTCACCACCACCTCTACCTCAAAGATTAATAACATGAGATTAAAGACAAAGATGATAGCCACTTATGAGTTTACCTTTTACTTGACCCCCTTAACTAAGAACTCTTGCCCCATAACATCTACTATAGCAACATGCACTTTCTCTAAGGGTAGCCAAAAATATATCAGAGATGGGCCCATGATATAAGTCCATAAAAGGCCATCTCCCTTAGT